>JAGXCT010034397.1:0-46172 GCA_022495035.1 Philopotamus ludificatus
TTTATATTAAAAGAGTTATTCGAGAAAAATCAAAAACTTGGGGTCCCAAATAGACGCCATCGGCACGGCTAGGTTAAAAAAAATATATATGTAAAAATATGGTTGAAAATTCTGCTGTTAGGGTTTACATTCAGCGTTCATGTGCACATTAGGGATTTTATTATATTGTTTATAATTAATTTATACTATTGATATTGATAAACAATGTCGTAGAGATATATCGTTATTAAAAAAAAACAAATGCATTATTTTTAAAGGATGTTTATTTTTCAAATCAATTTTTTTAATGATAAAAATATAGATTCATAATATCGAAACAACGTATTAATTAATATGCATTTTAATAAATGCGCTATCGCCAAAAAAAACTATGTAAAATAGTGATAGCATACATTTTTCTTGCAGTGTCAACTTAAATTTATTATATAACTTTGATTAGCTTTGATATATTTTAATGTAGACATCTTAAAATTTGATTATTACAAATTGGCAATGTGTATTAAGATATATATATATGGAAATGTACTAAAAACGAGCGTCGCTTTAAATTATCATCCAAAAAAAATAATATTTATTTAAAAATTTGATTAAATATTATTTTCGAAATCAGTCACAAAATTTAGATCTTTGTGCATATATAATATAAATTACAGTATATGATACACGTGAATGTATGAGCATGATCGGTACAACCTTACATTATATTTATAATATCAAGAAATGTAATATTCCACATTATAATTTGGCAATGTACTTGCTGCGGCGGATATATATGCGTTATTAATTCATAATTTTTTCGTAGAGAGCCAATCACCAGCTTATAACGTGCGTATTCTACCACTTAACAATAATACAACCATAATTTTTAATATACCTATCGTTGATATTAAGAAAATACATGGGAATTGATCGGTTGACATGCGGTTATGGATCGGTTGACGGCTACCACGACGACGGCTCTAGGCACTAAACCTGAAATTTGATCGGTATTAGAATATGTCGTACGGCGCATTTGAATGATTTGAATTGTTTACCTAATATATCGAGGGGTTTGTCGTAGTCTTCGTCGGTGAATACCCTTTTTGGGAATGTGGTCATTAGATTAAACGTTATGTCTTTCATTTCGTTCATCGATAAAAATAATCGCACGGCACTGAGCTGCTCCTTGGCGCCGAAACTGTGTGTGATCGCTCGTCCGTCGGGCAATCGGATTTGTAAGCAAGCGGCAGTCGGAGCCGGTCTGTTTGCGGACGGGACCTGGACGTCTGTTTCTGGAGCGGGGGCCGGCGGCACAAGGGGCTCGCTACCGGGCAGAATTCCTTGACTAACTAATCTGAACACAAAAAAAAATATATTCAACATTGCAAAACGCATTTTTTACGTATAAATCGGTTATAATCGAACCTGCGTGCTTCTCTATCAGCCGTAATTTGTTGCAAAACCTTATCCTTAGCTTTTTGATCTTCGATTTTATCGCGACGTCGTTGTTCGACGATTTTTTTCATCTCCTGCTCTTGCGATTTCGATTTAGCGTCCTGCATATCTCGCCCTGATTTGATACGCAATCGTTCCTTTTCTTGCAGTTCGAGCTGTGGGATTAAATGCATGATTACGCTGTATCGTGAAATATTAGGGGGACCGAAAAGTAATCAAAATTTCTTCGATGAGCTCATTCACAGTTAGTATGTGTCAGGACACGGTCCCGCAAACAAGTGAGTTTTTTTATTACGTTAAAACTATGGTTGTAAATTTTATTACCCCAAAATTAGATGATATCCAGAAGGTAGATTCGGATCTTCATCAAATAATTGAAGAATTATCATTGAAGATTCGGCTTTCCATGGTCTACAGTTCGAGATTATTGTTGTCGCATAGGAAAATGCGGTACAGGCAATATTTAAGTTCCTCATGAATTAACGGAGACGTGCTCGATCAATGTCTTTTTTGTCTCAGTATGAAGCCGATCTGTTTTTGTGGCGAATTGTAACTGGAGATGAAAAGTGGGTGCTATACAATAATCCTGTATGAAAAAACAATGGCGCTCTTCCGGAGAAGTACCTTTTCCGACCCCTCAACCATCACCAATAATAAAGAAGGTTCTTGTTTGTATGTGGTCGGAACTCATCTTTCCTATTCACCGGATCTCGCGCCGTCGGATTACCACCTTTTCAAATCATTAGAGCATTCATTGAGAGGTAAAAAAAATAATTATGTTGGAGAAGTGAAAACGCACTTGGAAAAGTCTTTCAATGAAAAATCGAAAAACTTTTTTAAAAAGGAAATCTAACAACTACCTTTACGCTGAAAAAAAGCGTTCTGTTGATTAGTTTTTAATTTTTTTTTATTTATTTTGATTACTTTTCGGTCCCTCTAATATTATACAATATTTTGAGCTCGTACTTTATCTTTCTCCTCGCGTTCCTTGCGCTTTTGTTTCATTTTCTCTTCTAACTTTAACAGCTGCTCTTTTTTCTCCTCCTCGGTCAACGGTTTCTTTTCCTCGGTCGATTCCGAAAAATTGCTGTGATTAGTTTTTGCGGCGTGGTATTCTACTTCCATTTGCGATTTGAATAGTTTGCCGCAGTCGTCACATCTCAACGATTTAGCTGTGTCCCCCGATTCTGTTTCGGTGCGGCTCGATGAAGGCTCTCCGCTCGATCCCGGTTCGGCCTCACTCGCGACAGGCGTCTCGTCTTCCATAGGTAATTCTTCAACGTCAGCGTTGGCCAGCAACCATTCCATCGCCGGTTCTACACCTTTGTGATCGGTGACAACCAGCGCTCTTTCTCTGATGAAAAAAAAATATTTATATAATTTCCGTAAACAGAATCCATTACATTAATCAATATGTGAATTTTAAAATAAAAATGTTGATAAGAAAAAATTAAATTATAAAAAAAGAGCTATATAAATATTGTGCAATGAGAGGAATGATGAATAATCGCACTCTTATCTACTGAATTTCAATTGGCATTTAGATTTTATAATTGTCAATTTTTTTTTGATTCGTGCAGTATCGATTTATTTGGTTTGTCCAAAGGATATTCATTGAATTATCATTATTGACGCGTCCGTATTGATAGTTATTTTGAATTGTTTGTGCTGCATCATTAGGACATAGGTTATGTGTGACGATTCGTTTGTAAATGCAGTGAGGGGTGAAGGGGGTGAGGGTTGAGACTCACGCGCGGCTCCGGACGAAGCCCATCTCCACCAGCATATCCACTTCGCTCGCCATTCTGGCAAATCGACTCCGGCTTCTATGAATTTGACACGCAGTGTTGCCAGCTATAAATGAATCTTTGAACACAGGGCTACCAACTTTATATATAACATTTTGAACTATTCGTTATATTTTACTATTTATAATAATTCAATTAGTTTCTTTAATATAGATTTTAAATTTATATATCTTGTTTTTTTAACGTCATAAAATATGTCTATTCGTAATTACAAAATTTTGTTTTTGTATCATATACAATCGAAAACTCTTGGCACGTATTACAAATGCACAAAAAATACCAATAACCTAGAAGTAAAAACAACATAATGACATTTTTAATTGAAAATACACTAAAACCCCTTAAGAGACCATCGTTCATTGGAGAAATACTACGTACAGCAGGACGAACAGCTTGGACTAAAAAGGGGGATTTACTTAATATTGATTACAAAGAAATCGAAGTTACTTTTTTTTAAATATATTGTTTGTAATGTGGAGCGTGTATTTACTTATGACACACTAGTGTATGGTTTTATTTTCTAATGTCACTTATCAACTGTTCAATCGTATTTATAAAACAACGTTGCAAATAATTCAATGTGCGTCATTGTTATGTTATTAGATTATTAAAATAAATACACAAAACAATTTAATAGACGTTGTAAAAAATAATATTATCTTATTAGCATTTTCTATCGATTTAATTTTAATCACATCTTAGTGATATCATATTATTATGGTATTCATTTATAGCAATAGCTTATCGCTTTTAAATATATAAAATGAAATGCTGATTAAATATAAAAAAATGTTTTTGAATAAAAAAACATTTACAGGATATATTTTATGGAAATACAGTATAATATTGATATTATCAGTTGAGATCGTCACTGCGCATGAAGTTGTTGAATAATTAGTCGATGGCTATTATTGTTATTGAACCTAAAGAAATAATTGTCATCGCTTTAAATATAATTCGAGAAGGTAAACTTTGCATTTCATTGTAAATTATTTTTTTATTAATTTTCTTGCTTAAAACTCAAATACTGAATGTGCTTCTTTAAATTTCAGAAAAAAAAACAAAAACAGACACGGCGATACTGGATGGAAGGGTCAAAGAGCTTCAAACATTGCCAAATCGTGTTAATAAAGCGTGTCTGAGGTGGGGTTTATCAATTAATATAAAAAAAAATTGGTAAAGAATTGTTAGACCCGTGACCTTTAACATTACGCGGCGAACAGATTCAGCAAGTAAAAATAAATATAAATACCTGGGGGGTTTATATATGTTCGAACGTTAGTTATGAGACAGAAATCAAGATCAGGATTGAGATGGCGAGGAATGCTTTTATCAATTATGGAGCGTTGCGTTAAAGTTCTGCTACCGAAGAATGTTGAAGATTCCACGGACGGAACACGTCAAGAATATAACTGTACTGCGTACTTTAGACACCATTCGTGGACCAAAATATCGCCTTCTGCAGATCATCATGCAGGGAAAAGTTCAAGTTAAACGGTGGTTGGAAAGAAAGATGCCGTCGTGGCTCTGCAACATTCATAATTGAACTGGATCGGGAGCTTCAGAATTCTTACAGCTCGCCAAAAACCTAGAAACTTATGGAGAAACAACAAGAATCGATAGATCGTCTACGCCTGAAAATGGACAAGGCAAACAGAAGAAGAAGAAAAGAAATTCGGCATGTTACTCAATTAGTATTAAAAACTGAAAAGGATGAACGATTTATGACTATGTATTAATACATATGTAATTTTTGATTAACTATGTCTAGGCCTCCGTATTTGCCGGACACGATCTTCTGTGACTTCTTCTCATTTTCTAAGACAACGAAGACAAAAAAATTGAACAGAACATCGAGGAGATAAAGACAGAAGAAAGATTGGAACAAATAAATATTCTTTCAGATCATACTGCGGTTTTAAATATATATTCGCGTTCAATTCGAATCTTATTCAATTTACGATATAATCTATGTTCGTATTTAAACGACGAAACTGTATTATCGCCATAACGAATAAATTAATAATGCGAATTGTATTCATATTTTTTGCGACGGATATCGAAAGTCACGCCGATGACGCGGTTCACGCTTCAGGAGTTCAAGTCACACGCGGAAGACCGAATCGATACCGTAATTAGTGAATTTTAAAGACGCACAATGAAAACGTATCCGACGCCTCGTGGTACTCGCTCGTCACCATTCTCCCGGCAATGACTAACAGTTACGCCGAATTAATAATCCATATTTTCAGCGCGGCACACATTCTTCGGCGAAGTACGTTCCCCAAATTGCAGAAAGAGAGAGAGAGGGGGTATCGGGGAGAAGGGCCGAATTAAAAAGTGGTGTGAATTTTTGGCGAAGAGCCGGCGGGGCGGGGGCGAAGTGGTCACGCAGGGGTCGCGAAGGCGCAGTCGAGTCCGGCGTCGCGGCCCGGCCGGCCGGACGCATGCGGCGCCGACCAGCTCCACCAGCTCGCGACATGCAGCTCCTGCAGGCGCCACCCAGCCCGCGCCGCTCGGCTGCCTACCAGCTCACTCCCATCTGGGAGAGGGTCCTCCGCACCAGGCGCCTTCCCGCCGAGGCCGACCTCACCCAGCTCGTTGAGGCCCTGCGGCGGCGGCTCGGGGACCCGGAGCGGGAGGTGCGCCAGCACGCCCTCAGAGTCTTGGGAGATCTGATCCCGGTGATCAGACCTTCGCTAGACGCGACCGTCTCCCCGCTGCTCCCCGAGCTGCTGCTCAACTTGGGACATTCGGCGCCGGCGGTGCGGAAGAGCGCCCTCGACGCGCTCAAGATATACCTGTCCCACAGCGAGATGAAGCAAGCCGTCCTCGCCGACATATGCACGACGTGCTTAGAAAAAACCGCTTTCGCCGACAACGCCGGGGAAGACGTGACGATAGGCCTCATCCTGGCTCTGCCTTCTCTGCTAAGATATGCGGAAGAACCGTCGCGCTCGATCTCCACGGTGATCAAAGCGCTGTCCACAAATTTATTGCAACCGCCCTTCCGAGACGCGACGGTGAGATCCATGCTCAAACTAAAAGACATAATAGGAAGCGAGGAATTCAAAAACCACATAGACAAATTGGATCCGACGATCGCCGAGAACTTCAGCGTGCTATCCAAACTCTACGAAAATCCGCAAACCGTCGTCGAACCGCAAATAACGGTGGACGTCGACAATTCGGAGCGCGTCCCCAGCGGAAAAGTCATCCTGGAGACGGAATTTGCGTTCGATTCGGACACGGAGATCACCATGACGATCATGGAAGAGGACGTGAAACCCAACGCGCCGCCGGAGAGCGAGGACGATTCGTTCGATTACGCGACGTACAACAAGAGTCTCGTCAAAGTGTTGACCGACAGCGAGCAGGACGAGTACGAGACGACGCGGAGGACGCCGCGCCGCGTCCGGTTCGGCGGCGAGGTCGTCAAGATGAGGACGCCGGACAGCGACAACGTGATCAACAGCGACGGCGACGCCGACAACAGCGACGGCGGCTCCGGGTCGAAGAAGAGGCGCAGCATGATCCCGCTCCCGACGCTCCCGAGCAAGAGCGTCCCGAAATCGAGGAAGCGCGTCGACTTGAACAAGAGAAAGTCCAAATCGCTGAACGATCTCTCGGAGTACTGCAAGCTGCACTTTAAATCGACGCCCAACGGCGACGTCGCCGCGCAGAGCACCGAGTATCTGCCCGGGAGTCCGACGCCCTCGCCGCGAAAGTTGGCGAAAAAGACGATCAAGGACGCGCTGCAAGATCGCGGGTTCCCCGTAGAGGATTTGTCCTCGGGATATTCGGGGAATAGCAGCACGGGATCCGGTTCCAGCAGCGACAACGCCTACGAAGACTTCGCACTGGAAGATCTCGGAGTTTTGGATCGAGGCGTCTTCAAGGATCTGTTCAAAACGGTGAGTCGTTTACCCATTTGTTATGATTTAGCGGGTGTTCGACTTCACGTGACTGACAAGATACGAGCGGCAACAAGTGACTCGAACGATCGCCTCTATTATTTTCTGTCATAAAATTAGTATACGTACATATTACGGTACAACATATATTAATATGATAAAAATAATTTATTTTTCGTATACGTCCGATATTCTTTTTGCACCGAAGATGCGTTCCTAACGAGACTATCGTGCAAAAAAGGACTGAATAAAATTAAGCTCGAAATTACTGGAACCAATCCTTCATCGTCCCCAATATGTACCGACATTTAATCTTTTATGTTCTAATATTTGTCCTTCATAGAGTTCTGGATGTATCCTAAATTCTTAATTCTACATCGCCTTTCCTGCCAATTATATTTTTTAGAGCGATTGTAATCCGCTGGTACTTATGGATACGACATTTTAAAATGCAAAAAGATAATCGGGCCTACTTATAATAATTAATCATAAAATAAAAGGCAAAACAAATTAGAAATCAATCAACGTCACTACGACATGTACACCGAGAGTATTTTATTTAAATTTATGTTATTTATCAAAGGGAATCGTTTCTCATATTATCAATCATTCATAAGTGCAAGGTTAATATTTTTTTTTTGGTATTTGGTATTTATAAGTATTCTCATGAATTTCATTGATTTGCCACAATCTATAATGTTCATATGCATATGTCCTTATTGAAATCAAAGGATTCTTGTTTCTTGAGTTACTTGTAGTCGCAGAAACAAAATAGCCTCTTCCACTAGTTCGTATGGAAATGTGGATATGGATATTGCACCGTGTCGAGATAAGTATGTAGATTGTTTGTTTGTATCGGACTTTCTCCAATCGGTCCACCTGACAAAGAGGTTAATTAGGGGCGAGGGTCGCGTGCGCCTCCGAACGAGGTCAGGCCTCCCCTCTCCTCGCTCCCCTGGAGCTCCCTCCTCGGACAATTGCTGGTCGGCCCACTTAGGGCGCCTTCCGCCAACCCCCACGCGACAAAAACTGATGAAATCTTTCGCAATTGGAACGATCTGATTTCATTCGGAAATAAACTGGGACTTGTGCTCCCAATATTAATCATCAGTTAAAATAAACCATAACTTTTCCTTTAATAGCCAAAATTCTGGGCTAACATAAGCCTCTACAAACACTGGTTATATTTATATATTATACAAAATATAACGTACACTTGCTTTAGTGATTATTTTCAAGGTCTGTACCACTTCTAGATCGAAAATTTCAATATGACTCAATCTTAAAAAAATACGTTCTTATCAATCTCTATAGGAATATGAAAAAGTCTCAGAGAGCCATGTCCGACAACATTTTGTTTAAAGACTATTCCATATGTTCCATGTGCTAGACATGTAAAAAAATGCGCAGTACACTAAAATAGGTAAAACCGTTTCGAAAGTCAACAATAATGCAAGCTCTTAATAAACCCACATTATTTTACATGTACTTCTTCTTTGGTGATGTGAAGCTAGGCCTCTTTTGTTTTTATCTTATCGTATTTTTATTATTATTTATATGGCCCTTTGCATGTTATGTTGTAAACAAACAGACTTACAACGTATTAATATATTAATAAAATATATGTACTGCTTAATCGTACATTTAATATATTTAATTATTTATATCGGGGGTGAATAAGAGGCCGAACGCATTACTGCAAATCATGTCGAATTAATTACGGGGTTTTATATTTTAATTTGAACAAATCATCAAGCATTAAATTATAAATGCTGGTCTCCAAAAATGTTGTTATGGCCAACAATTTTCGTGCATACAAAATGGCGGTTTTTACATACATTTGTTTTAAGTGTTGTCAATCTGAAACATGTAACAATTATGACTTGTTTATTTCAGGGAGATGATCGTGCTGTAGTTCAAGCTATAGAAAAATTATCGCGCGAAGTCAGCTCCTCTGCAGCATCAGCTCAAGCCATAGAACCATCACTGGGCGTAATATCAGCAAGACTTGCTTCACTTGGCCCTCGAGGAAGATCGGGGATAGCTGCCACTGGATTATTAAGAACATTGATAAGATCGTGTCGTCCATCAGCTCTGAAAGCGTCGTTACCGCGTCTTGCAGCAGCAATAGCAGCGCAAGGAGCAAGAGGAAATGCATTAACAGCCGATTTAGCGAGGAAATTGACATCGGATGATATTATCGACATTTTATTGAATCAAAGCAGTCCGCATTGGAAGAGTTCAAAGGTAATGATGCATTTTTTTTTAAATTTAAAAACAAAAATAATCAATCGCTCCGTTTGATTGATGTTTTTGGTTCAATTAACTCATTGTGGATTCAGTTATGACTTTCTAACAACCGGCTTTTATCAAATTATACGGTTTCGTGTTGCACCTAGCCAGAGATAATAGTCGAGGAACACAGTATGAAAAGGAAAATGGATTATATCCATCAGTTATTAAAGAAGTAAACTATTCACGTGAAAAGCACAAATCGTTTCGTCGATAGCTGTACACTACTAACGTGGAGTGGCAAACAAAAAAGGCAAATGGCCTGCAATAAATATCAGACAATGTGAAACGTTGCTCCTTGACCTTCTGAATAACACTTTTTTAAACGCGATACATTTTTCAGTACATATGTGTTATTGATGTTTAGTAATAACCGTGACCCGTTCTTTTCATTGCCAATTCTTAATGCTTTCCTCGATTTTCTGGTAATTTGAACTTTTTTTCTTGCGGTGGTAATCAGTCATTCCATTGGTGGGCGGTGTTGAAAGGTACTTGACCTTTGCTTTGTTGATTTCAGCTGAGAGCAGGATCGCTGCGTGTCGTCGCGATTTTGGGTAATATAGCCAGTGGTCCCGGAAGTACAGGAAGTGCTGTGGGAACGAAGGCGGCTCGTGCGGCGGCTGGAAGCTGCAGACATCCTAGAAGAAGAGTGAGAGCAGCAGCGTTGGATGCCTTGGCGGCTCTTGCGCACTTGGCATCACCGCGTGCTGTGCTTGCAGCCTTACATTATGAGGCATCCGATAGGAACGACGGGGATCAACTCTACGATGCCGTAAATATTGCCAACATTCCAAAAATTTTCCTTCCCTCTTCACTTCACCATTTATCTTATTACTCCAGAAGATTCTTGGATTGTTGTAAGATTGAGTCGAGTGTTGTCGCGTGCCGGTATTAGACGTGGTGGCGATGGCAGTTGGGCACAATCGTAGTTTCGTAGATTCTACGGAGCTATGGGAGCCAGGCCGCTATCCAGGCCAATTCAGTGACGTGTGTGCAGGCGGAGGTGCCCGTAGCACCCGATCAGACCGTGAATTAAATACGAATTGGCCTTAACCTCGTCTGATTATTATTGTTACAATCCACACGTGACAGCTCGGTTCCCGGGCTTTGGCTCGCGACCTGACCCGTGTTCAAAGAGCCAAGATAACCTGGGGAACGTCTGTCTGCAGTCATGACATCATGACTGAGGACGGAGGTGTTCTCCAGGTGGCAAAGACCCGCCCCAGGGTTATAAGGCCACTGTAATAATGTTACCTCCTCGTCCTTCTCTGACAAACTCATCTCCACAACTTCTTGCTGTGAAACACAATGCAGTTCCATAAGCTCTTCGATGGTCAACTCTTGACTGTGCTCTCCAACAAGCTCATCGATATAATTGTTATACACATCCAGTCCCATGATCTTGGCTAAAGACACAATCTCGCTAACTACATGCTCCACGGGTACTGCTTCAAACCCCTCAAAGTCACATTCGATAACGTTCTTGAGGAAGTAAGGGTTCTCTCGATATCCCTTCGCATTTTCGATCATCTTGAGGCCGGCAACAATGTGGAAGTGATCCAAAACTATCTGAGGATGTGACTCATTCCCGTTTTCTCTTATAGTTGTCTTCTTGCGGCTACTTCTTCGGGGACATTTTTGCAAGGGTTGTTCAAAATGTGTGATCCTTGCTAACCCTCTCCTCGCCACTCGTTATAAGAAACGTCATAAATAAAATTATTTATGACACTGGCTAGGGGGGAATGTGTGTGTGAGAGACTTATTGCCCCCAAATCTTTACAATCTTTATCCAACCTCTATACGAGTGAAGGGGGATTGGAATATTTTTATCATGCCATTCATTCATCATCAAATAAATAAATAAAAAAAAATACTTCAACACCCTTATGCTTTGTCGGGAATCTAATCCCACTATAAGATCTTCAGCAAGTTATTGTCGAATTTAAGGGGCTTTCTGGATTTAGGGTGTGACCTATAAATTTCTATCGCCGGAATTAAATCGCCAAAACCTAAACTGGCAGCTTTTTAGATTGAAAAGTGTTCCATTGGAAAAAATAATATTCTTCTGTTAAGTTTCTGCCAAGATAAAAAATAAAGCTAAGGAACAGTATTACAGAAAAAATACTATGATGTTCACCTTAGTTAATTTCATCAAATTTCATCATACATGATTGAGATCATACTTCTTCTTTTCTATATAACTATGTCAAAATATGACGAATATGGAATCTGACAAATATAGGGGAATAAATATATAATAATATATTATTTATTGGATAGGGTCCAAGTAATACCGTGCAAATTGAAAAAAAAATAAACATATTAATACTGACTTTATGGATTTATCTACGTGTAATTCGAAGGATGCGTGTATTTTCAACACTTCCAATTTACATTTTTTGAAGGTTACGTAGTAGAAACGTTATTTCGATGTTGCCGTATATAAACTCTCAACCAAGAACGGATTATTTAAATTGACTTCGGGTAATTATTCAATATTGAATTATTTCTCGCTACGCAAAGTCAAAAAAATAATAAGAACGGTTGCAGTATTTTTATGAATCATATTATGCAGTATTTCATGTTACCGAAATGCGATCTAGAGCAGTGGAGAACTGCATAATATTCGGTACAAGCTGCATTACAATCAATCGCAATTCAAATTTCAGCGGTTCGCAATTTAGTTTATTACGGTCCGAGAATGAACACCCATTTCGCGGCGTAAATCTGAATAAAAATAATATAACGGCCGTATGCAAATGGGCGTATATCCGCCGTGAAAAAAAGCTGTAGTAACCGACTTCCGACCGACCTTCGCCCCCCCCCCGTCTGAAAAACCCCAAGTTTTACAATGGCCGGTCGATATGGACAGTTCTAAAATTGTACATTGAACGGATTTGTTGTTTGTAGGTATTTGCAAGGCTGTGCAGGAGCGAGGAGACGAAGAGGCCGGGGGGCGCGGCGAGGGGGACGCAAGGGCGGGCGCTCGGCCCCCCCGCGGCCCCGGAAGCCCGACCGGACCTGGCCTGGGTGATGGCGGGAAGCACTTCGGCGTCGCCGCCTTCCGTGCACAGGTAAACGCTTTCCTAGTAGGATTTGTCTCTGTTGAACTTATGTTTGAATATATTAACGGTCGTTGCATCTTTGTCGTTAGTCATGCTTGTGTTATATCTTTTTCAGACATGCCAAGAAGTTGGAGACGAACTGGCCGCGGTCGGCTCCAGATCTTCCGGCCCTCGTCGAAGCCGTTCCTTCGAGTCCACGGACTTATTATTCGTTTTCAGCGCAAAGGAAACACGATCAGGTAAATTGCGGAAATCGAAAGTAAAGACCGATTCAATCTCTAACGTTTTATGGCCAAAATTATAGCTGGCAACACTTCATATGTATATGTTATCGGTTGAATATCACAGTAAGGGAACGGCGACGATTCAGCGCAGGACAATTGTGGAAAAATTGGCTAAAAAAAGTTTCTAACATTTTAAATGTTATTCAATTTTAAGAGGAACATTTATCATTTAACATAAGCGATGTGAAATTAAATACGCTTCTAAAACATTGCAATATACAGATATTTATTTATATGAGGGATCCACAATACAATAATAAAACAAATAATAAATTTCAAAATTTTCTCGCTGCGCAGTTTTTATTTTAGACCAAAATATCAGTTTACAAATAACTGACAAAATATTTCAATATTCTGCCCGATTTTTTCACTATGTGGCTAATTTACATGGATTAAGATCGTCTTTCGGTCAAAATAAAAATTATTTCACTGTGCGGCTCCTTTTTTGGGCAAGGTTGACAGATTTTTACGGACAATATATAATTTCCTCACTGAGGATTCTTTTCATTAATTAAATTTGGATCAAGCATCAAAAATTTCTCGCTGCGCGGCTCATTATTATTGAGTTGCGCAGTTTTTTTTTCACAAAAATTATCAGTTTTAAATAAAATCCTGCTTTGGATGTAAAAATAAATAAATTAGTATTAATTAAAATTCAGTTTCTACTTGTTTTGAACGGCTTAAATTCGCAAAACATTGTAAAAGTTATGCCTTGCAAAGGTGACGGTGGTTTTACAAGGTAGTATGTTTATAAAAAAATAAAAAAAATTAAATTTCTTTAAAATTCTCGGTAGATTGATAGCAGAAATTTGAACGTAAATCAAAATCGTCTAAAGAATATGCTAAGCTTATTGAAAATTTTACATTGTTCGTAAATATAAAAAAAAAATACCCGTTGTGGTAACAATTATTATGTATTTATATCAATATTTGCATATCTTCGCGCCAAATTTTCAAATCATAACCGATTTATAGAATTTATAAAAATAATCATGGACGAATAATTATTAGCATCACCTTTTTTTTTGATTTCGAATGTTTTTTTTAATGAAATAATTGCATCTAAAAATCGACATAATATAAAAAGATAATCAGGCGTACGGTATACCTTTCCATACTTAATAATTCTTCTAATAAATAAAATAAATCAATTGATTCTGATAGATTGAAAATGCGAAATACCTCCACAAAATATTTTATTCTGATTATTGTAAGTTGGATGTTAACTTTGCCTGAAATACCCTTTAATGCCTGGGGGTTCATAAATGCCGAGAGCCCCCGGGGGCCTCTAAGACCCCAAAGGCCCCTAAACGACGAGGGCCCCGAGGGTCCCTAAATATCGAGGACCCCGATGCCTTGCATGCTTTTGCCTTAATGTAGCTACGTGGCTAGAAGCTCTTCTACTTCTCTTGAGTTACAATGATTACGATATTTAAATCATGGGAATCAGCTGGTAAAGTAAAGTTAATGACAGGACATGGTGAAAACATTTAGAGGTCTTCACCCAGCTGTAAATAACCTAATAATATAACGTCAATTTTATTACTAAATGTAACATCAATTTTATGCGTTTACCTTCGTATATTTTGCATTGTTTTGTTTGAGTTGTTTGAATTCTAAGACACACAACTTTTTCAAAAATACCGTATTTTCCTGAAATAAATCTCAGCGTCAATAGGTAAAGAAAAATATCATGTGGTAGGACTTAACGAAATTTTAATTCTAATGCCGACAGTTTGCGATCGCTTTTAAGTCAAGTCGGCAATTCACGTCCCAGCGAAGTTTTCATTGCCTATTTTTTACGATTACCTAGGTGTTTATATTATGGAACTATTTTCGTTTTAATTACACCTAATATTATACAATAGCTCCAACCGTACAGTGGCGGATGGTGACTTTTTGGGGCCTGATGCCAATTATATTTCAGAAGCCCTTATTAGCATATAATTGGGGGAAGGAGAGGGTTTTCTAAGGATGGGGACGAATTATAAAAAAATAATATATGTAATTGGTAAGAAAAAAATGTATTATGCTATGTCTTCTACATTTGACTCTGGCATATTCTCTAATTGGTTCAGAGTAATTGATCTGCCTATATCATTCTCTATAGAAAAAACAGACAAACAATTTAGTCTCTCATCTCTTATAATCGATCTATATATTTTTTCATAAATGTGAATTTAGAGAGAGCTCTTTCAGCTTCACGGCATTGTTAAATAAATTTTTATAATATACAAATTTGAAAATCTATGGGATCTCTGCTATAGATTATATCTGGACATTTTAAACATTCGTTTTTATTTGAATTTATGCTCAATTTAATATGCACCCGAGTCAGGGCCGTGGCTTGAACCAAAGAGGCGACCGCCTCAGGCGGCACCCGTAAGAGAGGCGGCCTCTTATGTTAACACTATAATGCTATGAGGCGTATTTAATACTTTCTTCATATATATTTGAAATTGCTGCGTCTCCCAGAACATCCATTAGCGATTTAAACTTTTCCTCTTATACTTATTTATGATATCAAACAATCTAATAGTACATTTACTACAGAAACACGAAAATTATTTTGTCCTACAAGTGAAGCTGAAACTGAAACTCATAAAAAAGAAAAGAAAACTAACATCTATAAAGTAATGAGTAAGGTCTAGGGTCTAACTATGATCGGGGGCTTGATACTGACATGTTTGAGCTTATGGCCTATGAAAGAACCATTACAAAACAAATCGGTAAATATCGCTATTTAAAGGTAGACCGCATACTAAAGTAGAACCGTTACGGTAGACCGCATAATAATAATTGAACAGTAATCCCAATCTCTGCCCAGAGTCTTTACGAGATATCATACAGTTGACTCGCTTATACAATAATAATATTAAATTTAGAAAATTACACTTATTTACACCAAAGAATATATTTTAACGATATATGATAAATGTTGTAAATTATGGTTCTATATCTTAGTTTAAGAATTATTAATATTTATAAATCGTTTCTTGACTTCTGTGTAAAGTTTAATTTTTAGAGATACGCCCAGATTGCTTTCCGGCGTCGATATAATTGTCAGTGATCGTCAACTAGCAACTTTAAATATTTGTACAAAATCTTTCGCGTTAATATAAAAGGGTTTATTGATTTTTTAATAAATTTCAATGTAATTCTAAACGATTATAATTAACGTCGATATTCTATAAAAAAAAATGGAATAGCGTGATGGCGAATATTTAGCCGTGATTGATAAACGCCAAGGCAACGACGTCGAATGTGCGAAGTCGCACAATGAAAGACATAAACTATATCGACTCGGTAATTACTACAACGTGCAATTATGTAAAAACGTAATCTCCATATTATGCAAAAATGGAAGACTTTATATGCATGTATTATTCAAAGCGAATATTTCTCAAATTTCACGCCAAAGTAGGGCAAAGGGTCGGAACATGTTTAATTCGTAATAAGCAACAACGACTGCTGATATATCACAATATTATTTAACGAGAAAAGGGTATATAAAATTTATTACCCATCCAATTTCATTTGAACTTAGCATACTTTATTACGCCATCAATCAAAAAGTTCAATTATAACATTTCAATGCCAAGGCTGGTTAGTTAATTTAATGCCAGAGTATGAAAGATTAATCGAAAACTTATCGACTTACGTATTTTATTGTAGATTTTTTTTAGAATCGATCGAAAAATATCAGATTAATGATGTGTATCAATGCCAGTATTAATTAAAGTACCGCGTACTGTATTCTTCATCTCGAGTTGTATTAATATGTCTTCGTTATTCATGCACGGAAGATTTTTTGAGATTGGGAAATTAATCGTGTATGGCATGTCCAGGGGTTCTATGTAAAATGGCGTGTACGATCGGTATGTACTTAACGAAAAGTGTAACGCAGTATAAATTATGTAATATTTACGTGTGAATTCAGCTCTACTTTTTTTGTAGGTTATGTAAAAAAAAGTATTTATTATTTAATTCAGCGGTCGTAAATTTCGTAAGGCGGGCGCCGACATAAAATGCAAAATTAATCAACATCCGAACATAAATAATGAAAAAAATGTTAACGTCCCACTCGAATATGTGCGAATATATCATTTTACGACATGCAAAACTTTGACTTATGAGATCTTGCGGTGAAATCTTGAACAAAACCTCAAAAAGGATCTGGAAAAGAATTAAATACCTAAAAGTATGCCATGCTCTTATCAGAGTACAGTACACTGCCGAATATCTGTCTGGTTTGAGGTTAGAATACAATTCATTCGATCCGGGTTTTCAACATATGAGTGATGTAGATGTTATTTCTAATCTCAGCTAACCAATGGAGATAAAGCATGAGAATGCAAGGAAATAAGAAGAAAATTATCAATTGAATTAGTTACAATACGATCTGTACTAAAATATTAGGATATAATAGTTATTATTCTTGATTTAGTATATTCCATGAGAAGATATTGACGAGATTCTACTACTAGAATACTTAAGACTTGATTGGTCAGGTGATACCATTAAAGAGGATAGCAGCAGCCATTGAAGAAAGGCTTATATTGCAACAACAATTAGCAAAATATTTACTGGAAAATGACAATAATTACAACAGGGCTCAAACATTTAAAATAAATGAGATTTTGCATGAAGAATTCTGTAAAGAATTGCTGGGAATAGAGAAGAAGGGAATGAGAAACCCATATAAATGAGTTTGAAATCTTTTGGGAATCGCTTCTTAATACGAATAAGTGCTGGATTCAGATTCGAGTGAAATTCGTCAAGTTCTTTAGAAAATATGCGGCGATAAAAGTAAAAAGAAATAAAATAAGCTCACAAACTTGACATAGAAGAAGATTGATTCTTTGGTACTTTTCGCTTAGAAATAACCATAAATATTCTAGAGAAGCTCGATGTGATCTATTTGGGATCCCCAGTTTTTGATTTTCTATAATAACTCTTTTAATATAAATCTTACATGTTACAAACTTTCTGTATTCCTCTAAATAATAAAAAATATAAATAACCATTGACTTCTGTTGTTGCCACGGGCGTGATGTTTTTTCTCGCTCGCATCCGGTACGATGTGCCAAGCGCGAGTGAAACGTACAAAATATTGACCAAATTATGTAGTATGACATAAATAACTATTTTTATTCTTAGAATAATCCATTTTTTTAAAAATGTCTATAAATGTTTTAAAAAAATGAAGAATTCGTGATGGATGTGTTAGAATGATGTAATATTAGATGTAGAATGAATTCTTCTTTGTCGCCACCCCCATGTCTGAGGATCGTGATCATGATCTGTCTTGTTCCGAAAATTTTTGATTTTGTCTCTCCAAGATTCTCTTCATTCTGCATACCGCATCGCAGCTGCTACGGTGGAGCCTATGGCGTCGCTCCAGCTTCCCCTGCGTCCTTGTACGTTTTTATGCGCCACGAGCTTCACCAGGCTATCGTTTCTGCTGGCGAGATGCCCAAAGTATCGAAGAATCTTTTTGAGACATATGGTCGAATGAATAGGAGCCCAAAATGTAATAGTCAAGAATGTGTTCGGACTTAAAGAAAGTTATTGTGGCCTGTTTGTACTCTTCTCCGTATTCTACGAGCTAGGATAATTCTAGACCTCTTAAATCGATCAAGTTGCGGACGTTTAAGAGACACAACAACTTCTTTCTATCCAACCATCGTTTGCCTTCCACGTGTTTCTCCACGATAGTCAAGGCGATTATTATGTCCAGAAGCTTCTGCTGCGGTATCATTCTAAACATATTTTCTTTCCCTAGAATCTTCAACATCTTCAATTCTAAGTCCGGATATATTTCGACACGATGGTTCGCACGTTATGGTTGTTCCATTGATTTTTACAGTTGGCGTCAATTAGAAACTGCGTCATTAGGAATGTTCCATTCCGGATGATCAGGACACGGTTGCCTAGGACTGGATCCCCGGTCCGAGTGGGCCGTTATTGACCTAACAATAGACGAGCGTGCCTGGCGCGGCACGCGATTGCCAGTCTCGGGATCGATACGCGGCGCTCCGGTGCCGTGGTCGAGGTGGTCTCCGCGGCACTCGGCGACCTTGAGGCCTTTGGGTCGGTCCTCGACATCAGCTGCTCCTCGGGGGTGGCAGAGACCGCCGGCGCCCTCGTCATTAATCACGATGATCCTTTGTCCTGCCATCGTCTACCGGCCGTACATTTGCACACTAGCTTCGGTAACTTCAACGGTGTCTATATTAAACGAATATAATAAAAGCCTATTTTTACGCACTTTCCAATATCATTGTGTTCACCTGTTGGGCATTGGTGAGTTCGCTCTCGTGTAATTTTATGTAATAACATGTGTATGTATGTATTTACGTCATTGACGCTGTTTTGGTAAACGGTTCGATACTGTCTTTCAGTGGGGTGAGGGTTTGCATTCAATAATACCATATGTATGTTCAATTCTAACATTTTCAGACATTATTGATCATATGTAATATTGGAAATTGCATCGTAGCAAGCTCTAGCATAAATCTAAAACACGAAGGTGTAATTTTATGTTTGTACATGGATATTTAAATGGTTGAATATTGATTTGCAGGATAAGGGAGAGAGGAGTGTCAATGCGTTGGTTGATGCACGGGTGTTGACAGCTCCGCCTGCCGGAGTAACGCTGCGACCCCTGGTGGTTCAGCATGTGCAGCATTCGGTGTGGCCTCGTCAAGGTCTGGCGTGGCCCCAGCAGCCGGCCCCGCCGTGGATTCAGAGCCCTGGCTCTTGGCAGGCATCTCCTCAAGCACCAGGTACAACGGCGCTAGCTAACTCTTCGTTGAACAGCATATACATCGATCTCTTTTCATTTTCAGCTTGGACCTCCATGTCGGCATCGTGGGGCGGAGTGCAAGGATGTGGCAACCCTCAGACGGCGGGCGGAGGTTCTTGGCCTCAGCGACGACCCCCTCCGCAGCTGCGGGCAATGACTCCGCCACCGAACCGTCCTAGACTTCAACCCCTGTCTTCGCAAAATTCCTCCAATTGGAGTAGCACTCAAGGTATAAAAATAAAAACATAATTAAATGCCTACAACTTGCGGGATTTATTAAGAACAGAAAGAAAAACCTTTCTGCCTCCTTCTAATTCTGTATTTTATTGTTATTTATTTATTAGCATATTCCAATTTTCTACTAATTGATTTTAAAGTACTTACGCCCCTTTGCCTCCCCTCCCCTCCCCGACTATTACAGAAAGATTTGCATGTCTTCTAGTCATAGCTTGCTTTTATATGAATTAATCGATAACACTAAACCCAATAATTATAATATTTCCAAATTGTTATCGTGACAATGCGCTTGGTATTTCCCTAAATTAAACCCCATTTGAATTCCAGCTCTTATTTGAGATCCTCTTGAAAATTTAAAAACTGTTGATGTCGACTAGATCTCGTCTTAAGACATGTCTTAAGACGAGATCTAGATATTATATCCAAACTGGATATATAGGTAGTATTTGGAAGGACATGATCTTCCAGAAGATTGATCAGGTAGATCAATACATGCGCTGAACCGGTTAATCTCTCATGAACGTAGAGACTGGACCCGGTCCATACATAATGGAAAGAGATATCCACACCATAACTCAAAAATAAGTCATCACTCATATATAAGGAGAGGAAAAGAAGGACATAACCGTAATAATATAATCTCACAAACAGATTAACTATTAGAATCAATATGTCAAGGAAATGAAGATCTTACAAGTAGTAATGAAATTAAACGCTTCTATAGACTTCTACATTCTAGAGATTAAAATGTCCATCGACCAGCATTGGGTAGACAATGTGGCCCCGACTTTATTTGAAACCCCTATACACCCCCTACAATATAAAAAAACACCTTATGAAAAAGAGTTACTGAAAATATTTTTCAAATTTTCCCCTCATGGCGCTTCTCTGCGCACCTAATATTCCGGCGCCTGTGTGCACCGCACAATCTGGGCATATGGACAACGCGTCTCTATATCCATGGGTGTTTTCTATTACCAGTTTTGTACTTATTTTGGCACCATTCTTTCCAAAAAAAAACCATATAGAATTTTCCTTTTTATCAATATATTAATTGCCCCCTTCACATACATCAAATACTTGTTCCAGCACTTTTTCAACATACAAAGCACTTCTGGAACGCAATTTTCAGTATGGCGTTTAGTTCCAACAATTATTGTGTCTTTATCTCCTCAATATTAATAAAATGTCGTCCTTCATTGTACTTTTCATATTCAAGATATGTAAGAAGTCAACAGGAGGCCATGTTCCATGAATATGGAGGCTGTGGTGTCGTAACGGTGTTGTTCTTGACCCAAAACTCGTTCTAAATTTTCCATTTTGGACAATTTGATTTATAGAGGTCGCAAAATCCGAAATAATAATAATAATAATTGATTGTACATTGCATCAAAATCAAAAAGAGATTTTTTACACGAATTTAGGAATTTTATTTATGCCATTATTATTTTTTTGTAATCTGTAATATTTTTACACGCAAATTCCAAAGTTAATATTTTTTTTAAATATTGTAATGTAATTTAAGATAATATTGATATAAATTCTCGGGTATAATAATTAATATTAATATTAAGAAATTGCGTATGAAATGGAATATATCACATCAAATTATTATGAATACCTAATTTATTAAACGTTCGCAATGTAATATTATTTATAGTAATAATTTGAAAATTATTACGGTGAAACTTTCGGCGGCTGCTGAAAATATATGTATCGAATAAATTTCTAATTTTCCTGCTAGATGTCTCTGCATTCGCGAAAATTACGACCGAAAATTATTTTCAACGTATTTTTCATTTGAAATAATAAATTATAATCGAATTATTAAAATAGTTTATAATATATTATTTATTGTAATAAGTATTCATATTTTATTAATAATATAATACGATATTAATTTGCAATAATAAAATTAAGTAATTTATCTCGTCGACATTTGTCAAGCTTAAGTGGTATTGATCACTATGTCATTAACTATTTAAGAAGACGGTTGATAGTATGGAGTATATAGAGTTGACCTATGAAGGGTGAGAATTGCCTGGTGCAAATTTCTATTCGAGGTCTCGCTTAAAAAATACATGAAATATAATAATTTAGTATTATTTTGCATTACGTAACGAATCGATGCGGCGTTAATTTATTTAAACGATAACGCGATCGATTTAATACATAAATCAAGATGAAGATTCGATTGTCGTGGAGATATTTATCATACAGATAATCGGATGTAGGTAGTTATTGGATGTTTTTTAATATGACGCTTATATATATCGGCGTTCAGTCACAACACCGATATGCGTCGACATGTTGTGTTCGATAAGATTGATTGCCTTATACGGGATCAGGAGAGGATGCATTATAAAATAGAATCCATTTTTAAACTGATCGTCAAATATAATGAGGTTCAGAGGAAATCCAACAAGGAGATTGACAACAAATTGAACACGCTCATACGTCACTTGAATATAACCACAAAAATCGGTATAATCATCATGGACAAATACCGCATTAAGCAGATTGAATAATAGAAATTGTTTGTTTCTCAGATGACGATGGACAAACACTAGGAGCGGACACTCCGCCATCGTCCAAGAACCAGTTGGAGATCACTCGCGACCGCGAGGATCTCATCAACAGGTCAACGCAGGCGAGCTCGACGGACAACAATGCAAGAAGTCAACAGTAAGTGCACACAATCACTTATCGCTATCGGTTACATCGCTATTTTTTTTCTTATTAATACCTTGTTATCGAGATATATATAACTTTTTTTTTCGGGGGCATATATGACGTGTTTATTGCACATTCGATAAAATTCTTAGGCCCCAACACCCGATTTTGTACTTTACATAATATTCAAATCTGACCTCGTTGTTAATATTTTATAATAATTAGGCTGGCGCGTGTTATACAATCGTGTAAGTGACGAATGTTGGGAAAATACGAAAAGCGTTTTCCCGCTTTTACGCATTGAGAAAAACAATGTTTTCAACCTACTTTCCATATATGAAAACTTCTGGATCGATTCGTTTCTTATCATCTAACAAATCTATTACTAAGAATAAGAGTTTATATATTCTCTGTGTTATGTCAAATCATACAATAAACAGACGAACCTTGACAATTTCTTTATATATATGAGAAATAACATAATAGTAAATCAATAGAACCGATAGACTAAGAAAAAACGTAAAATAACGACCGATAAGCGGCCAAACCCTGATACTTGTTGCTCTTCCTCTTCTTTATGAGACATCCCTCTAAGGGGAACGCCTCGATAAAAGGATTGTTATAACGCAACATGGCAATTGCTCGTGACTTGATCGACAACGCTTAGAGAAGATAAGAACGAATACCAAGTCAAAACCTTCTCCTATTTGCTTGGACACAGTTGGCAGGGTAAAATACGAAACCAATAATGGTGGAAGATACACGTCCAATGCTAACAATGGCCAAGAGATGGAAATCTTTAGAAAAATCGTGGATCTATCATGAATCTCTAACTCAAGACGACAAAAAAGTTTAGTGCAGAGTCTGATATTCTCCATATTCATGGGGAATAGAATCCTAAATCGAGAATGTAAAGCTTAATCCATCCCCGAGGCTCAAAAATCGCCGTAGACTGAGCACTCGCCGCCACTGAGCTTTCGCCACACGTGTCAATCGCACGTTTCACTCGCACTCGGCACATCGTACCGCATCCGAGCGAGAAAAGACATCGCGCCCGTAGTAACAGAAGCGAATACTCTTTGGTTTTTTTTTCGCAATTGCCGGACAATGATTATTTATAATAATTATTCTTTAGACTTTTTAGACAAATACAAAAAGTTCATGATGTGTAGGATTTATATTGAAAGAGTTATTTGAGAAAAATCAAATAATTTGAGTCTCCATTAGACCCATTTACAGTAAATTGCAATGTACAATAATTTGAACGTTGGTTTTGAAGGTTATTTTTCGTTTTATTATCACTGGGACCTTTTGAACATCGTGGTGTATTTTATCCAAAAATAAAAAGTCAGGTCTGAAAGGGTTAAGAAAACAAATGACACCTTCAAAATGTGGCGATGTCTACTGAGAATGCTTTGGAATGCTAAATGCTAATTTTTCTGTCCTAGAGAAACTCTGCATCGTAATAAAGATAGACTTTCGACGACATGTCTCAAAATGATTATTTGATACTTGAGCATCTTACTAGAGGAAAGATGGTGTAAAGAAGTTCGTCACATTTGTCAATGTACAAGGAAGTGGGGAGCTCTGTAAATATAGTGCTCTTTCTATGGTCGTTTGCTGTTGCATTCATCTTTCTCCTCCATCAAATGCAGCTTCAAATATTCTTCACGCGATCTCTCTCTTCAAGGTATGTCAGAACAGGGTTGATTTGACTTTAATAGAGTTTGATCGGGTCTCGTGAGAAATCTCAGCCGTAATTGCTTCTGGAGTCTGAAGGAGACTTTGTGTATCATCTTGGTCCTTCTCCGGACATTTAGGCAGGTTTCGTTGGTGTCTGTAACCAATGAGCTGAGGCACGTGAACCCCCAATGGATTCTAACTTGTGTTCGTTGATTCTCAGCAATTCAAAGATTTTTCCTTTACAGAAGGGACGTATATTCGACTTTATTCTTGAAGCATATACATATAATTGTTAAAAACCTACTAATGCCTTTAACGTAAACGTACCATACCTTTCTAGAATATAAAAAAATCGGACTCTATCGAATGATGTGCGAATGATCACGGAAGCTTCTCGAATAAACTAAATATATGATGAAGGACTTCATCGTAACTATTCAAATTTGCACTAGAATATCTTTTCTTTGGCTAAATATCGATTTAAAGAACGTTGTGGATTAAGAAAATCTTCCCAAGCGATCGAGATTCGACGTCAGATTGGTACTATTTAAAAAAACTAGCTTTTAAAGTCCATTCCTAACGGACTGAAACGACAAATATATGATTGTATATATCCCGTAGTTACCACATGTCTACGTATAACTTAAGAAAAATGACCTTCATTCTTCAAGCGGTTGACGACCTACAGGTGACAAAATGTACATGATGAACATCAAAATAACAAATATCATGAAAATGTAGGCCATGCTGCTGTAAGACAAACGCTAAAATCAAGATACCTCTTACGGATCATTTAAAAATTAACCGCATAAAAATCTAAACAAATGGAATGCTGTATGACACAGCAAGGAATGTAAATATCTACTTCAATCTTTAGTGGTTTTATTTTATTATTGTTAAAAGACAAGGCGTAATTTAAGTATCGTCATTAATTGCTCTGTTATAAAAAAATATAAAATTTCGTATAACAGATGAACAAAACTGCGATACTTTACATTTAAAATATCAACATGATTAGTCAAGGGGTTGAGCAGAGTAATAGCTCTGGTTAACGGAGAGTTTCCGATAGCACCTGTCCTCACAATTGGCGGAAGAAAAATCACACGCGAACGAGCTCGATGGTAGTTAGGTGGCGCCCATAAGGGCAACTCGCACAGTCCATGGGGGTTATGTACTGCGCCAACCAACAGCTTCAAGAAGTACTTTGCCAAGTATATTGACCTTCCTTTCTCGAGAGTTACATATCCCAGTCAACTCTGAATCCATTGCGCTGGGGTATAAGCTCGAGTAATAATGTGATGAGAATTTCTCAAGACAAAGCCCAACATTCTTGAAGCTTAATTACATACCTCGTATACATGTGAATTAAATCTAAATTTATAGTCGAACAGAATTCCCAGGTCTTTGATTGACGACTGTATGGAAAGAGTTACGTTCCCAAGCATGTAATCAAAGGTTAGAAATCCTTTAGATCTCGAAAATGTCATTTCCTGACATTTTCCAACACTAAGACGATTAGTAGATGCCCATTCTAGCTAAAAAAAACTTGATATTCAGCTGCAGCGAAAGGGCATCATATATTGAAGAAACTGATTTAAAAAGTTTTAAATCAACCCTGCAGGAACTCTGTGGGCTTCTAGAAGTTGCATTGTAGACACATCACGTACTGTTTCCTTTCCTTTAAATACGTGAAGAAAAATTGTACGAGATTGTCTGAAAATCCAAAACTATTTAATTTAGAAATGAGTCTAGTGTGGTCGACCTTATCAAACGTCTTTTCGAAGTCGTTATAGATAACGTCGACCTGGATCCCCTCATCCAATGACACATAGTTTGAAAAGCTGCAAACCTGTAACTGTTGAGCGTCCAGGCCGAAATCCATGCTGTTCATCGATGAGTCTGCTCTCTACATTTGGGATTTATCTATAGTGTCGATGATCAACTGTGGTGCATTCGAAGAATTGGATGACCTTAATCTAATATCGAAGACACTATGAGATCCTGGAATTTTGAATACTGACTGAAAGTATTGGGCGAAGGAGGAGATAGTATATTTATGATAAGGAATACATCCAAGTTAATTCAAGGTCAGTGTATGCTAAATAGGATGTCGATGCTCGAAAACTACTTAGACTTGTGCCATTTACTAAGAAAATGAAATGGTTTTCATTTAATACGTGCATGATTCATAATGGAATATTCTAGAAGTCATTAAAACAACACGAATCGTGTTCATGAAGCATTTCATGCAGTTCTGAATGTTCACACGGTAAAATAAACTCATAGTTCAGCACGTATTTCATAAAACGACATAAAAATCATTGCCAAATGTATAAAGTACATTTATGGTTTTCTTTTAGTGTGGATCCTGACATAATCCGATCAAGATACGTGCACGTTTCGAGGGTATTTATTTATTTGGCCCCACAACAATGACACGGTCCCGCACGTGATACAGTCCAATTTTGTGAATATTCAAAGTCACATTTCCAGACTGACAGTTAAAATTGTGAGGGGGTGAGACTCGTGCCACGCCAACTCAAAAACTGTGGACGTTCCCCAACACAACAAAGTATTATTTCACGCCAAACGTGACTGCGACTATGCATGTCGGATCTTTTAAAAAATCGTTCAAACAAAAAAGACACGACTTTCGGCTTTAATTGTCCTGCAAATAATGTAAATGCTAATGAATTTTTTTGGAAACTATGTGTGTAACCGCTTTTTCAATCGGGGAAATGCGATAAACGCGGGATAAAAACTAAAATACTAAACCCCGTTCGATAAAAGGGCGGCGATAACAGGGGTGTAAAACACGGCGCACACGAGCCGCCCACGTTCCGCAAACACATAATCTTATTGTGCAAGAATTGGGTCACACTATAAATCTGAATGTCGCATTTCTAATTATTTATGCCCTAGTACACAATTAACCCAGAAAGTGTTTTTTAGCGTACATATCGTCGTATTAAATTTTAATATGTGGCAACACCGCCGTTAAACGGCGATCGGAAAGCCTTTCCAGCCACTATATATAAATAAACCCTTTTGCGATTCGACATTGTGATCGAATAAGAAGCGGCCATTTTTTTTTTTAAACATAATTGAATTAAGTATTCGCGATATATATTTTTGGTGTCGGCAAACACCGCAGCGTATCGAACCCAGATTGATTGATTGGACGTGAGTCGACGTTTTTACCTGTGGCCTATCGATTATATTTTATTTAGCACCATACTGGCGACACGGCATTAAAAACAATAACTGCGCCATAGTACATAACCAAGCATGTTAGGGAAAATTAAAATAAGGTTTTTATTTCCATTTTCTAGAGATTTACGCATTTTCTTATAACGGCTATAAGAAATATATTATATGTTCTGTACGTGAATATATTTCCAAATGCCGTAGACAAAGCAGACAAAGCTCAAATGATGTTTGCTTTTGGAAAATTAAATTCGAAACGATCAGTTGGACCCGATCTTACACCTTCTTTCGTTCTTAAAGCATGTCAAAATGGATTAACAGGGCCTCTTCGTCCAATTTCCAGGCTTGTGAAAACATTTAAAAGTTACTCCCATATTTAAAAACGAGATAAATCGAATGTTGCCAATTACAGACCAGTGGCTGTTCTATCCGGACCTGCCAAGTTGTTCCAGATGATTCTGCAGAAATACATATTTAAACATATTGAGTGTAGAATTATCGATGAGCAACGTGGATTTCGGCCTGGATGCTTAACAGTCACGGGCCTTCTTGGTTTTTCAAATTTTGTGTCTAGGTCACTGGATAAGGGGTCCCAATCGAACGTTATGAGATCATCTTGATGATCTCAAGTGTTAAGATCATCAAGAATGTTGGGCCTCGTCTTGAGAAATTCTCATCACATACATAGCACTGTAGTCATACGAGTGCTATACGATGCATTGGTTTGGAGCTTGCTTGAATCAGGTTCCATTATATGGGCGCCTTATGACGCCTCAAATTTCCTCAGAGTAGAGAAGATACAGAAGAAATTCTGGTATCTCTATAGGAGGGAGTTTGGATTCTACCCAAGTTTATATCTCAGCGCATGGGCACAGGGATGCCTGGGGTATGTAATCCTCGAGAAAAGAAGGTCGATTTACATGGCAAAGCACTTCTTCAAGCTGTTGGTTGGCGCAGTACATAACCCCCTTGTACTGTGCGAGTTGCCCTTATGGGCGCCACCTCACTACCGTCGAGCTCGTTCGCGTGTGCTTTTTCATCCGCCAAATGTGAGGACAGGTGCTCTCAGAAACTGTCCGGTAACCAGAGCTATTACTCTGCTCAACCACATCAGATATATTTGATGTTAAATAACGCCGTTTCGTTGATAATTTATAATTCTTTTCTTTTCTTTATTGTTATATATGTTATTTTTTTCACGTTACTATTATGTTTTTATGAGTGATTGTCCACCTGGGTTATTCTGTGATGCCAAACACGCATTGTCTTTATGAAAAATAAATAAAATGTGGCTAAAACTCAAATTTACTTACGAATCTTGTAGGTTTCAGATGTTCCTAATGTCGAATGAACGCATTACTATCCAAATGGATGTACCCTACCCAAACTAGTGATTCGCTAGCATGTGTTATGAAAAATCAGGCTACACACCGGTTTGTCGATAGCGGTTAAAGGGCTAATGCATAGATCCGCATACTAAAACCGAATAAAGTTTTTCGACATTCATCATTTTAGTAATCTTGACTTCGTCGGTCATCGGTGACCCCCGCGTCATTCATATTGTTAACAATCTATTCAGTAATCATGATGTTGATTTCGCATGGCTTTTAATTTGCCATTCTTTACATGTGCGTCGCCGTCTCGTCAGTTTAATCACCTCAGAAGAACAATTAAATATGTAATCCAAGTTTGACCTCGACCTGGTTGATGAGCAAGCCTTTATAAATGGACAAGGTTGTTCTTTCTTTTTCTAATTCTTTATTTTGGATGTAATTTTTCCACCAACCGTTTTGTAAAGCATTTTATAGATTGAGTTTTTCAATGACTCATTTAGATAACTTGTTTTTCCACATATTCCTCAATTCTCCGGAATATATGTCCGTACCGGGAGACTGCTTTCCTATATTATCTGATTTTGGATCTTGTTGTATTGACGTGTATATTGTAAAAAACATTTACCCTGAGCCTTCATCATTGGCCAGAAAGATTTTAAATCTTTCCGTTTTTTAACACTTTGTATATCAAGCTTCGAGCTTTCTTCAGCCAGGTTCCTAAGCAGACAATATATAATCCTTTTCGTCGCGACTTAGATTTCCGACTTTCTAGGCTTTTCTCCAATTCACATTGACGCTGACGAGGATAAGGTTCACCTCATTGCTTCTACTTGAAAGAGATTTCATAATTGCAATGTGATTGAGTCTATGAATGAAAATGAAATGGATATAGAACCCACTAGAAATCCAAAGATCTCATGTCTAGAAATTTCCCTTTGTGATCATCCAAGAGATTCTTCTCTTCAGCATTATCTTTAGATTATCACACAAGCGCTGTTCGAGATGTATAATTCTTCAGCTCACGGCAGGAATTTCGTTTACATTTGGATTCATTAACCCATCCGTCACGGCGGCTCGAAAACAATCGCGTCGTCCGATGGGGTCTCTCAGTGACCTCAAGCATTTCAAGTCAAGATATTGATAAATTCTTCATAAATATCTTTTTATTCTAAGAATAAAAACAGTTATTCATGATATGCTTCATAATCTCGTCGATATTTTGGATTTTTAACCAACTTTGTTACATTTAAGTTTTATATTAAAATAATTATTCGAAGAAAATAAAAAAACTTGGTGCTAAAAAACGGCTAGGTTAATAAGAAATTGATTCTTCAACGTATTGTTACGTTGGAGGGATGTGATATCTTGCGACAAAGGAAGATGATGAAACTCGTCTTCTTTGCGAGTTTGATTTTGCGGAAGATCTTCAATCTTCTGCCCCAAACGCAATCTTTGGAAAGCTGCGCAGGATTTTCTTCCTCGCATAACCGATATTACATAAGCGTTTAATTTATAAATAAGAAAATATATCTTTTCTACGATGAGATGTACATTTATTCGCGTGCTTTCGCCTAATATTTTCAATGTCCCAATTAACATACATTAGATTTCGTTGCTGTGATAACGTATATTAATTAGCCAGAATTAGATTTCTCAATTATTTTCTTTTAATCATGTTCGTGTGTCCTCAATACGAGTCTTGCAATCTCCCCCAGAGGGAGACTCAACCCCACCATTACATCAAAAGTGTTCAAACCGACATTAATCTGCGAATAAAATATATTACGTAATATTATGATCAAAAGCAGAAAAAGTTTAATCATTAATTAATTAACGGTCATTCGTTTCTATATTTAGTTGCACGTAAAATGTTGTTATGCTAATTTTAAGCGTTTTTAATCGAGTTTGAAACCGCCATTAACTCCATGAAAGGTTAACGCGAACAAAAGCGCGAATATAATTGAATCGTATATTTTCATGTCGTGTGTTAATTCGCAAAAACATTGCGATATATGTGTTGTTTGGGCAAACGTATACCGCGTTTAAAGTTTTCTTAATTTATTTCGTTAGTTTGCACAAGTAATTATGTATTCGCGTGCATGTATTCCTCTTGGCTCGGCCTTGAACCAACCGAAGAAGTTGATGACGATGATCGATCCGAGAGCGTTCTAGTCTCCGCTCAAGGTTTGTCAGATGAAGTCGTATCACGATAAGTGAGACATTTTCCGCGCGCAAATTATTTTTGGCGAAAATCGCGCCATTACTCATCATTAAACGCCCAACGGGGTCACCTTGAACCTACGTACAGCTTATTACCCCGCGGTGGTTAATACCGAGAAAATTGTATTATATTTTCATTGGAAGCGATCGTTCATCATTTCGTGTAAATTCAAGTACCATGGGTGCTAAATTACCATAATCACTCGTAAAATAACGGGGGTGAATATAATCATATTTTTTTTTCAGTCATACAACATACGAAAGTCACGTCTGACACATGTGTGGTATTTAAATGGAAAATTCGTACGATCGGAATTAAACGTTCTTTACGAAAGAGAACGCGGTAAATATATTATTTATGTGTTGTTGGCGTTACATACGCACACATATTCTAATTTTGGGGATTTATTATTTATGTAAATGCTATCGATTGGACGACGGAATGTCGTTGACTTGTATCCCGTCGTCGATTGAAATTGGCTATAACGAGACATATACATGTCTATCAATTTATAATTGGCGTATAATAAGTTAATCCATTTATTTTAATACGGGACGTTTCGATTTTAAACTCTTCTTGGAAGCGTATAGTTAAAACCCCCAATTATTCTGTTTTATTATGGATGTACAACGTTTACATTGTCTGATTTATTTTAATAAATTACACGCGTTCTTTGTTAAACACGAACGTGTAGAATGTTGTTGGTGTTCGCCTAAATATTAGGGGTACCCAGATATAATGTCGTTTTTTATCATTGAAAGTCTATCTGGAAAGGGCCGATTCTACCTCCTTTCTATTTCATTGTTTTTGCCTTTTAAAAAATGTTCCATCGACTGGTTCAGGTTGTAATCTGTAGGAAAGAAGTCTCCCAGTCTTTCAGTTCGCGTTAATTCGGTCACATGAATACGGGCGTTGTTGTGTTGCAGGATTGTTTTACGGGTTTTCACTAGATCTGGTCACTTTTGATATATTTACACTATTAACCACTATTTTCTCTTCGTAACGGTCAAATAGAGAACCCATTTCTTATCTCCAGTAATTAAATCTCGAAGAAACGGACGGTATTACTCTTTTTCTTGCAAAAATCTGCATATCTGAGACGTTTCATCTTGTGGCGAACAAATCGTGCGGAACCCAAACACCCCTGTCTGGATTTTTCCTACATTTGTTCGACTTCTTTCAGTAGCAGATCAGAATACGTCGATCTTATTAGATAATTCATCGATAGTCATCCTTAGCTTTGCTTTGATTTTAGTTTTGGGAACTACTTCAGGTTCATTTTCCAGATTTTTTTTTAACCATGGCATTTAACTTGGCATTCAATATGACACCATAAATATTTCTCGTTGCTTTACTTTCATTTTTTTAATGTGAAACACCATGCAACTTTGCAGACGTTGTTTATACGTCTTTTCAGGATGACGAACTAAAGACGACATTGAAAATTTTAAAAAATAACTATTGGATGTGTATAAAGTGAATTGTGAAGCATTTTTTAAATGTAGTGGTACAGGATTATGAGTTTTGTGACCTCTAAAGGTTGTCAATAGTAAGACAAATGTTATTAATTAAGTAAATATTGCTAGATTAGTAATGCGAAATGATTTTCAATTCAATCAACAGGTTTTGGAATACAAATAAATATTGGGAATAAAGTCATTCACAAATCCTAATTAAAGATCAATTGTGTATAATGAAAATATAATTTTGTAAAAATTCATGTAAATCAATTTCTAAAATGTAAATTTATTATGAAACTAATGAAAATGATATTATTAATCCTTTGATTTTCGAATATATGATATGTTGTTGTTATTTTTTTGTGTTATAAAAACATATATACAATTTTTGAGTTTTATGAGCTGTAGTAGTTGAGAATTGTGAGAATTTTACTCGAGAAAATCAAATATTTTCCCAGTCTAAAAGATGGATATATGGATATAATCATGTTGTTAACATTGAGAAGATTATGTTATTATTTTTTTTATAAAATCTCGTACGTGTTTGTACTAATTATTTGAGTAAATAGCCAACTTTGGTAGTTTATTTATCCATGACCATATTTTTTACATACGATAAATACAAATATACATATGAATATTAATTAACTTTGATAAATTAGATAACTTTGATTCGACGTTTGATAAAGTCGATCATGCTAGACTCATTTTGAAACTAGATGGTTTTGGGTAGTCGATAGTCTCGTACGTTTCTTCTCGAGTTATCTTACAGAGAGGAAACAATATGTGACATGCGACTCTCAAACGTCGTATGCTTACAATACACCTTCTGATATTTCGCATGATAAATATTCACTTTTCGCAGACGATTTAAAAATATTTCGATCTATTATTTCAGTGAAAGCTACCCTTTCGTTGCAGCTGAACATAGATTTTTTGCGCGATTGGTCAATATTAAATCGTCTTCCATTAAGTATTGGAAAATGTTATACAATGACATCAAAGGAGCCCATCATCTTTAATTACAGACTTCAAACAAAATACCCAGATCCTCAGCAATCGTCTGTTAAGGATCTGGGTATTTTGTTTAATTCTAAGTTAAAATTTAGTTTACATGTATCGGACGGTGTATGAGATCGTCAAGAATGTTGGGCTTCGTCTTGAGAAATTCTCATCACATACGTAGCACCTTAGTCATACGAGTGCTATACGATGCATTGGTTCGGAGCTTGCTTGAATCAGGTTTCATTATATGGGCGCTCTATACTTGAATTCCCTCAGATTAAAGAAGATACAGAAGAAATTTCTTAGATATCTCTACATGAGGGAGTTTGATTCTACCCAAGTTTATACCCCAGCGCATGGGTACAGGGCTGCCTGGGATATGTAACTCTCGAGAAAAGAAGGTCGATTTACTTGGCAAAGCACTTCTTCAAGCTGTTGGTTGGCGCAGTACATAACCACCTTGTACTGTGCGAGTTGCCCTTATGGGCGCCACCTCACTACCATCGAGCTCGTTCGTGTGTGCTTTTTCTTCCGCCAAATGTGAGGACAGGGTGCTCTCAGAAACTCTCCGGTAACCAGAGCTATTACTCTTTAACCACTTGGCTGAATATGTAGATATATTTGATTTTGAAATATCCTGTCGTTTTGACAGTTGGCTACACTGGGAGTATTTTCTTTGACAGTGTTGCCTCAAATGCACTTGTTGCACTGAACGTCTCGCCCCAAAATTGTGATTCTTTTCAATGCGGCACTACGGTCGTTGCACATTGGCGCGCGCGAAAGCATTAGCGGTTGGGGTCGGAAAAACATTATTGCATGCCGGCAACAAACAATAAACAAAGGGCAGAGGCGGGAGGGGGCGGGGTCTAAATCAGGAAAGCATTAGCTGCAAAAGGGAGGCGGCTGGTCAAGCAGGGTGGATCGGTGGATCGATGGCGGCGGGGAAGGGCGGGGAGGCGGGCAGGCTGCGGGCGGAGGCGCTACTCGGCCCCCGGCGCCCGGCGAGGGCGGCCGCGCTGGCGCCCCTCTGGCGCCGCGGCTGCTGCGCCTGCTGGCGTCGACCGTCGTCGAACTCGCCGTCTCCCGCCAACGGCGCTGCCAACCTAGCGTGCGCACTCTTTTGTTTTTATTTCGGAGTTGGCCTTAACAACCCTCCGCGCGGCCATCGCCGGGACGATAACGAAGCGCGTTTCGAAAATGACGACCGATTATGTGGCGTGTCCGATCGTATCGCGTGTCCGAACCGCGTCGCCCCGCGGCACTTCTTTTTTACGCGGCTAATTTTCGTTTACCAAAAAATTCGACCGGCCGACGGACTCAACCTTTGAACTTGTATCGATCAAATGGGGTGTTTTGTGCCGCGAGTGGACTCTCGAGAGGACGTTCACTCGCGATTACCCGAATGTAAATATCGGTGGCGTGCCGCGGAAGCCGGCACGATTTGCATTCGCCGGGGGGTGACCGGAATTACGGCGACGTTTGAACGGAAAAACCGCGCATACGTATGCGAAACGGTCAATGGAACCCGAGAAATTGAAAGATTTCGATCGCCGTCGCAATTATGTCCCCAAAATAATCCGGAAAGTTAGAAATCGCGGACGTCGACTGTCGATTGATTGTCCAAAGTTAACTCGCGTCTTTCCTAAATTATTTTTATTGAGGTGTCGATGAACTATGTTCGCGACGAATGTAATCATATCCTAAACTTTTATAATAGCATTAGCATTACTATTATCGTGTATCTATCATAGTGGATTTGCCAAAGTTTTGTAAGCATTTGTTCATAATAAAAAAAACATGACTTTATTGGTAAACCCATCCCAGGCTTCGATGACAATGTTGAAGCCATTTCATCATCCACTACGTTATATAGCGTTAAGTCCTAGCCTCTTATGGCGCCAATCATTATTGTCCACGACCTGCAATAACATCACTATATCTTTCGCTCGGTCCCATGAATACAACGTCTCGTTATACACGGTCTAACTATCTTAGATTTGGTGTATATTTCCTCCGGAAATAAAAAGACTTGTTGAACGTATTCATATTCAAAATCCGACAAATCATAAAGAAGAGCAGAGTTCAATATAACGGTGGTGATGTGTTCATAGACTAAAAAAAAGTGTTTGATTGCGTGAATTGGAATAGTCTGTGGAAGGTGCCAGAAGAAATAGGCGCCACTCTCCATATTGTACACCTTATCAGAAGCCTGTATAAGAACAACACTGCGTTCGTCAGAAATGTGTTTAGTGCTCAAAGGTGTGGGACAGGGCTATATACTCTCCCTATAGTTGTTTAATTTATACAGGAGGTATATTATGAGAAAAACCTACTAGAAGAGACTAGAAGAACAGGGCAACAAAAAAGACGGCAGACTCTGACAACTATAAGTTTAAAAAGGATTCTTCACTACTTTAAAAATCTCACTAGATCGAATCTCACAAGATCGAATCTCACTAGATCGAATCTCACTAGATCGAATCTCACTAGATCGAATCTCACTAGATCGAATCTCACTAGAAACGTCGTGCTTGGTTACGTATAAGGACACAGGGGGAGTGAAGACTGCCCCTGGCTCCAACGTAGTAACTGCTAGACGAGATGCGGAATGCAGATAATCCTGGATAGCTACAATCAGGAAAAATTTGGTCAATAATGGTCACGATCCACAGATATGATGGTGTCGATTCACGAAAAGGATGCAATGCGAAACACGATTATGGTTTTCTTTGAAAGGAGTCTTCCCTGAAAATGCTTTTAAAGTTCGAAATAGAACCTGTTTGCTAGCATGATCTTCTACGGACTTCTAGAAAACGGCTTTATTGTCTGTGATCCATAGCTGTTCTCCTCGACTCGAGGGTTCGAGGATTTCTCTTTATCAAATAAAATATGTTCTTTATCAAAGCATCGCTTTGATGTGAAGCATGTTTTTCGTCTCTAGCGCTTGCAATCCAAGTTTTAACTGTATACTTATTTTCTGCTTTTTATTTCAGATATAAATCAGATGAAGTGGACAACGACGTGCAGACGCACAAATCTGAAAATGGATTTGTGCGCACAGAGTCGACGTCCTCGCAGGCCAGTCCCATATCCAGAGGAAGCCACTGGCGCATCTCGACGCCAAACGATCTGGCGCCATCTCCACACTCCTCAATCGTTCCTCAAGACTCAATAGAAGAGCTCCACAACGACGTCGATCTGAATTCGTCTTACGACAACGATCCGCCGATGCCGAGTGATGACGCCGAAGAATCATCGCACTCGGACAATCGGATCCCGACGACTCCTTCCACGACGGAAATGCGATTCGTCGACGAGCCGGAAGTGGAGAATGAGCTCGAGAACAAACCCGAATACAACAGCGAAGAGAGATTTATAAACATGAAGCCTGACAGCCCGAAATCGGTGAAGAGCTTAGACATCTTACCGAACGATAACTTCATCGCAAAGCAATCTCCGGCGCATTCCACTCATTCTCAATATCAGCCGGCGGCGTCTCCCATTTCGGAAGACCTGGACAACAGAAGAAATTTGCTCAATTCAGCGCCGGCGATATCGTTTTTAGGAAGCTCCGTGAGCACGGAAGACGATCGTAAATCGATCGAGTCTACTCTCTCGGATAATTCTTTAAAAAAATCGCCGAAAATAAAGGAAGACGTTAAATTCGAGAACGTAATCGAGGACGAAATAGAAAATCATAGCATCTTAGGTAATAAGATATCGCCTATTAAGAAGACGCCGAAAAAATCTACAAAAACGATCCCGTTCAGTTCTAAAATGAACAGAAATAAGATTCAGCCGATACAAGACAGCACGACTACGACATTGCTACCGTTCGATAAGCCCAAAGACATGCTGGTGAAGGCCATGGATCAATTGGAGAGCACGGATTGGGAGTCTGTCATGACGGGTCTTCAAAATATGGAACGTTTAGTCAAATTTCATCCTATCTTGATAGAATCCCAATTGAAGACTACGGCCAGAGCGATTGCGGCGCAAATCAAGAATCTCAGATCTCAAGTAGCTCGCGCCGCTTGCAAATTAGCAGGCAACATGTTCGACGTCCATAAGAAGGGTCTGGAGCCAGAAGCCGACGAGCTGGCCATGCCGCTGCTCCAGAGGACCGCCGACACGAACAAGTTCATAAGGATCGACGCCAATAACGCCTTGGACAAAATGTGCGAGACGATCTCCACGCAAAAATCCATATCCATACTGATAACCAAGGGGACTTCTCATCCGAACGCCATCGTCCGCTGCGCCAGCGCCAGACTGTTGGCCAACATAGCGAAGACTTCGGGCGCTGAAAAGATGTTCAACATTCAGAGGGAGCTGCGCGATAAGTTGTTTCAATCCGGCGCCGATTTGCTGACCGAAGGAAGCCTCGAGACCAGAGGCCACGCCAAGCAGCTGTTCACAGTGCTAGCACAAAACAACCACTTCTTCAGAACCATCAGAGAGGTTATCTCCTTATCCAAATATCGGAACATAGAAAAAATATTGAACAGTCTAAGAGTGTAATAATAATAATAATAAAATTTAGTGATGTGTATATAAATAAAAAGGTTTGTGACTTGTGTGACGTTTATGCAAGATTGCAGTTATCGTAAGGACTATACTTGTTTTTTATTGAGATAATTTTATTAGAAAAATATAGAATTTTTTGTTGATTTTTTTTATATTATATATAAATTATTTAACATTGTATAAAAAAATATTAAACAATAATTGTGGTTTTTCATTCGACAACCAGGAAATTCGAGCCCGATCCTTGACGACAACGGGCGCTACCGACTTTTTGATATATTTAATATGCGACTGCGTTCGCTAATCCACGTAAATAAAATACATACATATTGCACAGTATCCATTCGGATCATAAAATAAATGTATTTTGGAAATTTTAAACAGCCGACGGCTCTCACTTGAATGTTACAGAACAATCCGTATTTATGACAATACAGTAATACCTAGACTCGGTCAAACGACAGCTGTGTCTGGATATATCAACCGAAGATGCATAGAGATATTTTTTGTTATTATAATTATTCAATGTACACTTGTTTTTATTTACATATATAGTACACTCGGTTATTTTTTTTAATAAAGAAAAACTTTTATTAGTCCATTATATCGAGGTTTTACTGTATCGATTGCTACATATTAGGTAACGCGAGAAGAAATGGTTATATTAATTATTATAAACAATAATATAAATTAATCTATAACTGTTCTCGGAAATTTAAAACGATTTTTCAATTATTTTCTTGGATTTAATCTTAAAATTTAAATGTAAAAAGCGATATTTAGAATCCACAAAATCAAAATTAACACTGAATTGAAAGCTAGTAAATATATCGAAGAGGAAGAGATCGAAGGAAAATCTAACTGTTTGGATTCGTCGAAGGTGTGACCCAAAATGGACGAAGCAGAGACTAGTGACAAAGATGGACTGCATCGGAGACTGTTCATCTAATTATATTCTTGGATGAAGCACCGAGAAGGAAGTAACATCAAATGAATAATGACTATATTATAAAGCTTTCAAATTCGCTTCTTTCGTTCGCTATTCCCGTGTAATACTTGTATTGTACAAAAAAAATGACAATCCACTAATAAAAATAGGCCCCAGACCTTATCAGAAGGGCCCCGGGCCCCACAATATTAGGGGCCTCAATATGTTATCCTTATGATGGCAAGATGCAATAATCCAAGATAAATATTGATGAAATCGCACCATCGGAAACAAGAAGAAGCTTTTAATAAGCTAATAATGTTCGAGCAACAAAACCAAGTATTCGTTTTAAAGAAAGTCATTGATATGTCCTTTATAGACCGTCGTAGAATATTCACTTTCTGTCAACAGTGTTAATCAGGGTCATTGAAGATCTCAAGCATGATATGCAGCCACTTTCCGTTGTACTTGACATCCTCGGAATGATGTAAAATATTAATTGAGCAGAAAAATTAAATATTTGCTTTGAAGAAAGTCGTTTTTCATCATAGAACATAGAATAAGCCTTATTCCTCTTCATCAGTAATATCTTTCCTTGAAAATATTTTGGTTTCATATTTGCCGCTACGGCCTGGGAACTGGAGGATGGCTTGAGGAATTATCCCGGCATTTGCCTTAGGGTGGCTAAGGAGCCGGGGCAACCTAGCCTGGGATAATCGGGCCTCTAACACCAGTTACTGATGAGAGAGGCGCTAAGAGGTGTTTCTTACCAGGTCAAATGAGCGGACCGACGTAGCGAGCGAGTTGGGACTAGGTAGTCCATTGCGTTGTTTTGCCAGACCTCGGCGGGTTTCTCAAACTGTTGGCCCGAACAGATGTCGATGTCAAGTTTATCCAGCCATGCTTCAGCCTGTTCGCGGCTTTATTTAAGGCGTTGATGCCTCCGCTCAGTTTTCTTAGTAGGCAATCGTTCACGATGTGGAGCATGGACTGTATTGGGGTGCCGCAGTCACATTTCCGTTATGTTGCCATTCCCCAGTTGTGCAGCATGTTGGCGCGTCAACCGTGTCCCGTACGGATCGGCACCACTTTTTCCGCGGAAGGAGAAACCCAGTAGGAGGGCTGGTTGGGTCTGCAATGACCTCTTTGTTCTCCAGTGTCGCTTCATTCCATCTTTTCGCCATGTTGCTGTTAAAAACTTGGGTAGTATTTTTTTTTACAGATTTTATTTATTATGATTGACGATTTTGTTTCATAAATATGTAATGAGATCTAAACTGGTTTCGATCATAACTAAATTGTTAAATAAATTATTTAAAAAATATTTTTATCTAAAAATCAGTAGGATTACTAAGCTTCAATATAAAAATTATCAGAGAAATGTTGACGTAATACAGCCAAACGGTGAGCCGTTTACTGTAACGCTTCTTTTCGCTTCATTATAATTAAAAACAATAGAAAAGATTTTGAATTTTGTATTTAATTTCAATTAAAACTAAACAAAATTGCACAGTACGAGGATCTGCACAAAAAAATATTGCATTTGTGATGAGAAACATCGTCGAAAATATTTTATAAAAAAAATATAAAGTCATCTTATCTATATATTTATACATATAGATAAGATGACTTTATTATGAATCGAAATGAATAAAATATTCAACCCGATCATAATAAACCATTTATTTACATTACGTAAAGACGTACAAACTTCAATTAAAACTAATTTTGATTAAAAATGAATAATTTCCAGATACAGAAACGATTAATCTTACATTTATTGCTTTAAAAAATGCATTGACAATTTTTATTCATCATTTTGAAGGAAGCATTTCATCTATTGCACTTATAACTTAAACAGTTACGGTATCAAATCGGATTTTGTACTTTTTTCCATACCACAAATCTACGTATTACTGTATACATATTTTTATATCTCGATAAGTTTATACTTTATCCGCTAAAAAATTAAATTCAAAATTTAAACGACAGAGAACGGAATAAAATCGATGATTTAATTAATTTCTCGTCGTAATAAATGTTGTATTCGTAGCCAGATAAAGATTAAACATATACATTATAATATTTTAATCAGTCATTGTTTTTGTAATATAAATAAAATACATTTCATTACGCTAAAAATAATATGGTATGAATTTTTTCTGTTACATTATTTTATCGTATTTTTAAAATACTCCGTATTGTATCAAAAATTTATTAAGATATTTTTACACCGTTAAATCACATCTACAATTGAAATAATAAGATACAAACATTTGTTAAAATCAATTCGGTTCTCAGAGAATTTACACAATTTACATCTACGCACAGGATATTCTCTACGATTACCAAAAAAAAAAAAAAGATTACAGTAATATGGCTATCATCTGAATATATACAAACAATAAAATTGTATTATATCCGAATATAGTAGAAATAAATGCTGGCGTAATATATTTACACAATCAAAGATTTTAATTTCTTACATCAGTCTTTGTTCAAACCGTATCCGGGATATGCAAATAATTCAAACGTGGATGGTTTGTCAGTGACGTGAATTATTTTTTCGACGAGGTCTATCCGAACTGACGTCGTTGTTTCTGTTATTTCTCCGATCGTCGATGTATTCGTTCCGATCGTAATTATTACGATCGTAATTGTTGCGATCGTTTCTTCTGTGATCGTAATCGTAGTCTTTACTTTTGTCGTTTCCCATTTTTTTGTAAGGTTCGTATCTGCCGTGCGAACGATTTCGATCGAATTGATTGCGCGCCTGCCAATTTCCCTGTAGACTGGTCACACTGAGATTTTTCGCATCCAAATTGTTACCTCTTCGATCGTCTGCTAATCTATAATCAGAAAATTCCGTATTTTCTAATTTGTCGGCGGATTGGACGTTATCTTGCATCGGATGTCCTTGAGGAAATTCGACTGGGGAATGTCTATGAACGGAAGAGTTTCTGATCGTTTGGGAGCGATTGCCAGCCTGCAATGCCAGAGTACGGTCAAATAATCTCGTGCCCTTTAGTAATTCCATCGCATAGCCGACAGACTCCCCGTGCTCGAAGTGTACAAAGCTGTAGTTTCGCTGTCGTCCATCACGGTCCTTTCCCAGATTCACATCAACGACAGGCCCTGCCTATAAAACAAAATTATGATATTTAATCAAATTATGAATAGTAATCTAAAATTATTGGGATACGCTGATGAAGAACAATGGAATTAACCATATTAAAGATGCTATGTTACCTTATCAGGCACAAGAAATAATATATGAGTCATTTTCGATACAAGTATTTTGTTGCAATGACAGCTATGCTATGGAAGGGAATATGCAGTTGGAAGTCTTGGTGGCAGGAAGTTATGTGACTGCAGCACTGCTTAAGACCTAACCTGCATGAACAGCTCCCGTAGCAGCTCGCTGTTGACGCGTTCCGAGATATTCCCGCACCATAACACGCGCGCGTCGTCCCCCATCACGGCCTCAACACTAATGAAAACGACCATGGCTAACAACAATAATATTGTGGCGTTATTTTTCAAATATTTAAATCCAAAGTCAAGACCATTATTTAATATTATATTCGTTATGTATATATATCATATTTATACTTAATAAAATAAATCAATTCATATTTTTTGGCTATGAATATATAGCATTACAGTTAATCCCCATGAGTCAACCATCCAAATATATATTTGATAAAATTATTTCTCTAAAATAATGAGTTTCGTATATGGATATTCTCATATGTACAGTGTTATAAGGAATTCCCAGAATTCATATATTTCGTCAAAAGGTATAATCAATAATAGTTATCGACTAGCCATGTAAACATAAATTTCAAATACACAAATAGTTAGTTATTGTAATAATATTTTTAGTTGATCTGTTTATTTAAATTATATTTAAATTATAATTAAACTCAAAGTGCGAATAATATTATTGTTGGACGGCAATGTATGACTTAAGACCAACACCACTGACATGAGCGTAGCGTCAAATTGAGGTTGTGTCGCTTACTGTCTGACGACAGGCGACGTATTTAAGACTGAGAATTTTTAGCCTCACAATAAAATGGATTCCGACGAATATAAATATCAGCAGATGCAAGATGAAATGTCCAGGTATTTGATAAAATATATATATCGCTTCTGATCCAACAATTCCTCGACTTAACTAATCAAATGTACAGATTCGAGGCTGAAATATCTGGAGAGCGTCCTTCGCGTGCAGTTATAGGATCGGCCACATACAGTGTTCATCAGAGAATACAGCAGGGAAATGCGCCCGGGCCTCTGTTGCCGTCACCGTCTTCGTATATGTCCGGTAATATTCCTCTCCCGCCTTCATTATTATTACCATTGCAACTAGTACGAGCTCTTCAAATTAATTTTTGGTCTTTTCAGCTATTCCAAGCCTGCCGGAACCTCCTCATTTTATACCGCCGCTGCTGCAATCTAAACCCCAGCCCGCTGTACTTAGCGGGGCCCCTCAATTATACAAAAACAAGATGGAAAAACAATATAAAGTAATTTTACACGCAAATTTATATACATTTTATTGTATTGTTATTAACCGAGCTTTCTATGTGTACTAGGACACTTCACGTTATGCGGAAATGCTTCCGATTGTGAGGGAATATGAATCGCCATCGCCGGCAATTCCTACCATGACGCCTGTTGTACCACTTCCGCCGGTTGATACTCCTTCTCACCACGCCGCAGTAACGTATATACATACCAATCACAAACCATCGAAAAAGGAAAAAAAAAATCGAAAGGTAAACAAATCTCAATTTTATTTAGTAATTTAATTTTAATCTTATTTTCATATTATAATAGGTTATCAGAACTGCTGGTGGCCAAGTTTGGGAAGACTTGTCACTGATGGATTGGCCCGACGATGATTTTAGATTATTCTGCGGAGATTTAGGAAATGACGTAACGGATGAGCTACTCGTAAGTATTTATTAAAATTAAGTATTCATATTTAATTAAGATTTTGATATATGTGTTTCGTTTCAGATAAGAACATTCAGTAAATACAGCTCATTTTCCAGAGCCAAAGTTATTAGAGATAAACGAACTAACAAAAGTAAAGGTTTCGGTTTTATTAGTTTTCGAGAACCTGCTGATTTCATAAAAGCCATGAAAGAAATGAACGGTGAGTAGTTTAATACATATTTTATTTTTAATGAATTGATTAAAAATAATTTAAATTATATTTTAAGGTCGCTATGTCGGTAGCAGACCCATTAAGTTACGCAAAAGTACCTGGAGGGCTCGCTCATTAGATGTTGTTCGCAAGAAGGAGAAAGAAAAAGCTGCTCTTATTTCTATGCTCACCGGAGGAACACAAAAATCTTAATTAATAACCATTTCATTAATATTTACGTCTGATTCTGTATTATATTACTACATGACAATTTTTTTTATCTAATCTACTTGCAGTGTGAAATGTAAATAATTTAATCTCTTCTACTATTTCGTTTTGTTTAGATTTAGATAGACAGCTTTAATAAAATCCCGTACTTCTTTAAATAATAAACAAAAGAGCAATACGTACTTTAAAATGTGCAATAAGTTTTATCTGAATAAATTTATTTAACATTTTATGTAAGCGTGTATTTTATTTGAACGATTCATATTATAAAATATTAACCAACCTCTTCAGGGCTGGAAATTTACATTCGAGATGATACTCGTAGCTTGAGATATTATAAAATAATTAATGGAGTGCCATTAACGAACTTGGCCTCCCAAAAAAACTTATCAACCTGATAACGATGTGCGTTTCGGGTTCGGTGAGCAGGATAAGAACGGTTGGGGCTTTGTTGCAGCCGTTCGAGGTTACAGGGTAATGAGACAAGGGGATGCTATATCCCTAATATTATTTAATTTAGCCGCATCGGGTTTGACACGCCGATCCTTGGAAGGTTACGGTTCTGCTAGCATACGCTAACAATGTTGACATTGTCGATCGCACTAAAAATGAGATTGTCAGTCGCTCACTGCTTTCACTGCAACGGCTTCTGACCTGGGTCTGAAGGTGAATTGGTTCAAGACCAAGAAAAAGAATATATGATGGTTTGAATAAGCATCGTCTTGATCGGTTCGAGAGAAAAGTCTTAAAACGGGTCTCAGACCACGTCTAAACGAGGCTAGTCCCGGATATATAAATATGCGATCAAATAACGAGGTCATGGCCATATATGGAGATATACCATTGTCCTCATAAATTTGCATGCAACGCCTACGTTTGGCAGGTCATGTAGCCCGAACGGGCAGCGATAGGCTGGTCCATACTATTATGAACTCGCCTGGTGAAACCCGCCCCGCTGGGAGCCCGAGACTACTTTGGAAAGACAGGGTTGAGGCGGTCGTGTCTCTGTTAGGACTTGGGCAACGGATAGAGAAGGCCCGAGACCTGCAGGTATGGCGTAATGCCCTTCAGGTGGCAAGGACTCATTTCGGATCAGGAGCCACTTAAATAATAACAATAATAATTATACACTACGAATAATTTATTATCTACGTTATCTTAAATACAATAAATAGTTTTATAACTTAATTTTAATTACATATGTTACATAATTGTATCACTGAATTTTTTTTATAGCCTCTCGAGCAGTTTTCTTTTACGTCTATTCCTTCGTAGTTCTAGTTGTTTAATTTTTCTATATGGTGCATCGAAAGCAATTGGATTTTTGTACCTCGTTTTGTTTTTAATCGCTCCTGCGTGTTCACCCGTAGTCAGACAACACCTATCGTCTCCTATATCACCGGGAAATTCGGGACAGAACGGTGGAAAATTGTTACTCACGCAATACGTTCCAGCGGCACTGTAACATTTTAAATTGTAATTAAATTAATTCATCGATAAGATCAAATGAGAAATAGTGTATGATATTAATAAATAAGTAGATAATACAACAACTTACGTTATCGGTGCTGCTTGACCGATATGTAACGGACTGCCCGGCAATGATATCGATGGACGAGATCCAACGGGGCATCTTCGTCCGCATGGTTCTGCGGTTCTTGGCTTAAATAGACTTTCAGCTTGATAACATATCGACCAGATATGACTGCACAATGCCTCATCTATGAAATAAACATATTTATTAAACGTATTATTCATTAACGTGGATTGTTTCGCACGTACTTTGAGTTTCTAGACAGAACGGTTGACTTCTCCCGCCGTTGATGCATATATCAAGATGACCGAGGCGTCCGCCTTCGCCGTATTTTCCAGCATTAGTATGCAGCACTTGTACCGAATTCGCATC
>JAGXCT010034398.1:0-17336 GCA_022495035.1 Philopotamus ludificatus
TCTATGGAACACTTTTTTTAAAAATAAATCATTCCAAACAGAAAGTGAAGTGAAAATAGCAATTTCTGATTCTTTTAATACCAAGTCAGCAGAATTTTTCAAGAAATTTATACTAGATTTTGAAAATAGATGGCAGAAGATTATATAATGTAACTGTGATTATTTTTTGTAAAAATAAATCAAGAAATGTTTAAAAAAATGAATTTGATTTTTTTGAAAATATACGACAGTACTTTTTACTACACCTAATACTTATGTACATTATTTTTTCTTATATACTATGATTTTTACTTTGACGAATTGGATTTTTTGCCGACCTCGGGTTGTCTTTTAATAAATAAATAACTAAATTAGCAAAAGTATAATATGCGATATCATTGTGCATAGGTAGATAAATGCTATTTGCCATACAATTCGATCGGACAGACGCGGCCAAGTGCAAGATTAGCGAGCAGCTGCACGAGACAGGCTGCTCCGGAGGACCCACCGTCAATTCCTCCATTACCATTTCCACGATCCCATACCGTATTAACCGAGGACATAATAACATTTGAATAATTCCACACAGGTCGTGTGTGCTCGACGCTGATTGTAATGGCCGACGTTTACCGGTGTACCGGACGCATTGTCTTAATTGGTCGCGCCACAGCGACGATCAATAGCCCGTGTGCGATCTCACGTTTGATACTGTCCCGCAATATTATGTACAACACAGCCTCCTATCTGTAATGACCAGGCTCCGGTATATTTGTAATTTTGTTTGGAAATAGCCCATAGAAAGTTGTAAAGTGTTTTCCGAATAAAGCCGATCAAAATGACGGTCGGTATACGACTCATAATCCCGACGTAATTGCAGATTAGTTCGATTTACCCCTTGTGTAGGATAATATACTAAGCCGGTACTTAGAAATACCGCACGATTGGATCAAATATTATATGTATATCGTATAATTTTAATAATAATAGCAATTTATTCCTGTAGCGAACTCTTAAGTTCCCTCAAAGCAGAAAGAGGAGAAAAGAGTTCCACTTATCGGTGGTGATATAATTATAAGAGCAAGAGTCAAAGTATTATGAATACCGGAACAAAATATTATTATAACAAAGAGATGTTCAAGCTCAGTTAGTGCTCTTGCGTGGTAAAACTATTTTCGTAATTCTATTGTACAATAAATTTTATTGAAATAAATAGTAGATTCTTCAAAACTATGCCAAAATGAGATAATGCTACTCTTTACGGTTCCAATGTCACTAAGGTTATTACAACTTTAAATGGGATTTATAGTCAAGTTCTTACGGTTTACATATGTCGTATTGGAATCAAAAATGTTGATCGTGCAATATAGGACAATATAGATCGTGCAGTATAGGACATATAGGTTGTCCCTGAATTAGGATTAAAGACCGAAATTTCGATGATAATATTCATAATTTACTTAAAAAATCGGTTCCCTGATTATCTATCGTAAAACTATAAAAGATACTTCCAACGCTCTTATTCACAGTTCAAAAACATTTTAAATCTAATAGGAAAATTAATAAAATGGGATTAGGCATACCGGATGAAAATGTAGCGATTTCGACAAGGACCTTTTGGTCATCAATTTTGTTTCTTCCATCGAACCATCGAGATGTTTCTAAATCTAACTATCAATCAGCCCATCAGCTACTACGAAATAAATGCGGTTTAAATAGTGGTTTAAATAGAGATAAAAAATAATAAATTGGAATTTTGATTTAATAAACAAACCTCAAGAGAAGAAGGTCAACGTGGATGATGACCTTTTAAGCCTTAAAATTTAAGGTGTAAAGTCGAAGCTAATTCAACAAATAGCAGATGTACTCGGATACTCTTGGCTAAGCGTGCAAGAACATCTAAAAATTCAGAAAAATCCATAAATAAGGAGTATGCATACAACATGACTAGATCGACGAGAACAAGACCGTGAGAGTAGATATGTACAAAGAAGTTTCTCAGAACTCTGGTGACTAGGAATGAAAAGTTGGTAATGTACTCAAATCAAGCTCGAAAAAAACAATGGCTTACTACAGGAATACACCGAAACCACATCGAAGTAGGGTCTTACGAACCGTAAGGCCTTTTAGTCGATGTGGTGGGATCATAAAGGGATCATCCATTACGAGGTGCTCCCATATGGCAAAACCATAGCCGCTGAGATTTATTCCAGTCTAATCAACCTTTTTAAATGAATCAATAAAATAATCTAGGTTGGAAGAAAATTGACCACCCATATCAATCTCACTAGATCTAGCCTTATCAGATTACCATATATTTAGATCATTGCAATATTTGTTGAGTGAAAAAGAAATAGAAATATATGCAGATTATATTATAGACCATAGAATAAGAAATACATGTTTCATTGACATATTCGACTTTTTATTTTAAAACTATTGTTAAAAGTCGGCATTCTCATGTCTGAGAATCATATTATTATACCTGATTTGATCTATCCACTGTCTTAGGGACCGTGACTTAGACGAAAAATCAAAATTTACCCGGCTATAAACGTCTTCTCTGATCACGATTTTGTTGAATCAACATATGACCATACTTTTTTCAATTTTAGCAATTTTGAATGTGGTTCGTCACGAAATCGCTAAATTAGAATAGGCAGATGAAATGATTTTAAAAAATCCGAAAGACATTTTTTAGGCCCTCTGCACATGGAACAACTGACTTACGACTCGAGTTGAAAACCTTATTTAAACTATATTTATAACCGCCATTTCATTTCCTACCTCACTACTATTATAGAGCATAATACTGTAAAATTTGGAATATGTTGTATCACTATTGTCCAAACATTCCGTTACATTGCCCAGTGGTACTAATATTATTTGACATATGCTGAACACCACGTACATACACACACTAATGGAGAATAATTATCTAGAGACATGCACGGTTCAAGGCATTCAACCCTTAATCAACTTCGAATCAGTGTATACACCGGGGAATACTTAATCCGTAACAGAATCAGATGTTATTCATCACCGCTTACATGTGCAATTTCGAGCAAACAACTGAGCCGTCTTTATTGTTTTTAAAGTCGGATCTCAAAATATAAAGCTTTCATCGATCGGTGGGTTTATATTCTGGGTTCATATATCAGGTCGCGAGTTCAAAGCTTTATGCTGGTTTTTGCCGATCCTTTCGCTTGTTTGCACTGGTCCTTTGGCTTTAATCGACACGTAAATCCTTTACGCGTTGGAAATTTTAAATCGGAAACATGTTGCAGAAACGTGTCGGATATCGATCACAATAAATTGTAATTGTGGAGCAGACAGTGGCGTGCAATAAAACAAAATGCGGGCAATTTCAATGGTAATATCCATGGACTAACGAGCGAAAAATATTTGATTTTTTTTATGTCGCATTATAACTTGAAATATGGCGGAAGAAAAGATATATTTCATTGGATATTGTCGAAAATATAGTAATTGGGGGATAGATAAAGTGTAATGTGATACGTCGGTATGGATTTCGCAGAACTAAATTTTGTTTATAGCATTGAGCCGTTGAGGAATTCACTATTGCAAAAATATATCAACTGATTATTAAACTATTTTTCATTTTACTTTGATCTTGTAGAATAATATGCAGCCAGGAGTAGCCTCAGTGAAATAATATATACCCGCCTAGAAGCCAAGCCTCGTACTTCAAGATCTGTAATGCTCGACGAAAATGTTCTGCAAACCGAATGAAACAAAATCACATCGTAACTGTTGAGAAACTAGCAGAGAAGCTTAGATTTGGTCAGTCAATCATTAATCGCCACCTACGTGCCTTCGAAAAGTCATAAAATTGGGTCCTTTCAACAAACTTTTCTAATCTAATCGGGCACCCAGATTAAATGTGTCCTTTTCTCTGCTCTCACGGCTCAAAAATAAACCCTTTTTGGACAAAGTTGAAAAATGGCTTCTCTATAAAATTGTCATAAAAGACAGGGACTGAAAAGGAGAAATATAGGAACCTTAGTCTAAAAGAACTTCGCCTAGGTTATTATCTGGTGAAATATTAAAAGTTTTATCCTTTTTAAGGGACATTTTTGGTATCATCACGAAAGATTCAATAAGGATAATGGTCAATTACATCCTGGAAGGTTAATATAGCAAGGGCTAAAGTATTTTAAATGAGAAATAATGCTCCATCTAACATATTCGCTGTTATCCATCAGATTATTTTATTATCTTATATTATGCAGTCTTCCTAATCATCGTTTTGAAAAAATATAAATTCTATAAACGAGATTAGACCAGTACCGGAGGAGTGTTTTTTGTGATACATTTTAGACGAGGGGTTTTGCTAGTCTATCAAATATGTTAAACAGTATTGTAAAAAATAGTTAAGGTTATATTTAAGTCTAAATATATAAGAAAACAAATAATGTCATGATAAATAAATTTAAATAACCGAATATTAACGTAAATATCAAAGTATTTGTTAAGGAAAAAAATATTCGATTTTAAAAAACATAGCCTGTTATTGATCAAAAAGTATCAGTGGTGAGGGGGAAATCTAATCCATGAAAAATATTTAAAAACACGCAAGTGATTTTGAGGTTGGTGTTGCAACTATTTTGAGTCATATGCCAACTATAGGAAAATTATAAATTAAAAAAAAATCTATCGCAACGAGTTAACAAGATAGAGGAAAGCAAAATCATCGTTACTTTCGACAACAAACTAATTACGTACGATAATCAGGAAAGATCTGAATAATGTTTGGAAAAGAATATAGTTCCAGGTCATATCACAAAGAAAATTGCAATAAAATAAGTCTTGTTCACTGAATGGTGGACAAGATCAAAGATATAATTTATTTTTTACTTTTAATACCTAACAAAACAATATTTACAGTGGCCCACTATCGTAAAATTGCCAACATACAACAACAATTAAAAAAACAACAGTCATCACTGTTCATATTAGATGATAACACTCGACCTCACAAAGCTTCAATGATCATTGACAGATTAAATACACGGAATTATGAAATATTGTCACATCCTCTCCATATTCCCCTGACATTTTATCAACTAATTAGCATATTTTCCATCGTTATGAATTATTTTTATGAGGCAAGATATTCCAGAATCATATTGATAAAATTAAGGGCTTTGAAAAACTCATTAACTTTAAAACTGATTTTTTTTAATAGAATATACGGTTTACCTAATCATTAGCATAAAACCAAAGAATGAAATGGTGATTATTTTAATTATATACATTTTATAATGTATAAAATAGTACGTTTTCATTTTCCAATCTAAAATCGGGCTATTCAAACTCAACAAACTAATAAAAATACTGTACTAGTCGATAGAATACCCACAATAATGCTATTAAATCAATACTTAACACGCTAAAAAACCAAAAATGAGTCTCTTACACATTCATTCTTCCCCTAGTGTCATAAAGAATTTCCGGAATTCATAGTTTTAATCGGAAGGCTGACTTATCCGAGTACTAACTTAGCTCAGTCGCGGTTAACTAAAATTATCGTAATAATATGTATGTTATCTACGAGTTATGACGATGGTTAAGGATAATGATGACAAATTTATAAATAAAATCGAATGTAATAGTGAATATATTTTTACAACTACATCAAATCCAAAAATATTTATTTAGTTTATTATATAATATATGAAAGAATATTATGACGTCACAAACCTTCAGCCTCCATTGGCCCGATGTTTTCTTACAATACACTTATTGAATTATACTCCATATTCAATTTGAATAGTACAAAAAAAGCGAAGATTTCTTTATGAATTGGAGCTGGCCCGCTTATCCATCCACCAAACTTCCATTAGCCATTTCTTTTCATTTTTATTTACCTTTTCTCTGCTTTTTATTTACCTGGTCGTGGCGCAGGAGCCCCGGGCTCCGAGGGTAATAAGGTTTATGACAGCGAAACATGCAAAGCGAAATTGGATATACGAGGGTTTATTGCTTTATATCCACCGGTCTACTATAGAGGGCATCCATTCAACTAAACGCATGCAAAGTGAGACCAGTTAACCCTGTCACTAATTTGTATAGTCGATCCAACATTACAGATATACGGACAATTTTTCAATGCATGGTGAGAAAGCAGCACATTTTTCTATAAAAGTAAACATAAAACTAATAAATGTGACCATATGGATAAAAAAGGAAAGGAAAAGGTTGGTTTATTATTATATGTATGCATATGTTTTAATAGTTTCGTGGCGGATTCACATATTTGTCTTCTGACTAGTCTGTGGTGAAAAAATTGATCCAGAGCGGTTTCGGCATCAACATAAAAAATATTTCTTTGTCTACATTATTGACCAGATTGTTTTTATAAGAAAGTTTCCTGATTTTTGTATAAAAATGCTTTAAAAATAGCTCAACGTATAATATTGTACAATAAATTGATATATTCATATAAAAATCAGGAGAAGACTGTATGTATTTATAGTGGATATGATCTATGTATTCATATCAGGCCTGGATAATTTGTTACCTGAAGGGTAGCTCTAGTCTTGCAGGACAATGTTCATCAACAGGACTGTGCCAACTATTTTGATACTCTGAAAGAGCATATAACAGCTTTACGAAGTTTTTTCTATAGCTTTAACCAATTCCACTCTCAAAAGATTTTTTGGCAAAAAAAACTGAACCACGTTTTTGCAATCATTTAAATAAAAATGTCTTTTATTGAATAGGATATTAGATCAAACAATAAAGATGTTTCTTATTTATTTTACCAATGTTTATTTAATTATATGTTTGTAAAATACAATCAATGAGAGTAGAAGAGAGATTCAACGATGAATAAACAAAATGGAATAGGGTATTATTGTATTACTACGTTTTGTAAATTTTATTTGAACCTTCAAAGAACTCAATATTAAATCAAGAAGTTTATACAGAAGTATTTAATAACGATCATGCCTATCTATAGGCAAAGAATAATGAACATCATAAAGGTTAACCTAGCCGTGCCGATTGGGAATATTCAGTACTCCAAATCTTAGATTTTTCGAGTATAACTCTTTTAATATTATAAGTTTGTCTAAAAAATATAAAAAAACAAATATTATAAATCATCATTTTCCTTTATTGTCTGCAATTATCCGAAAAAAAATAAAAACAACAATATTCGCTGCTGTTACCACACGCGCGGTATTTTTTCTCACTTGCATCCGGTACAATGTGCCGAGTGCGAACAAAATGTGCGAGTGACACTTGCTGAGAGCGTTGTCATTTACGCGTCATATTGATTAGTCTTAATAAATTCTAAATATCTACCAAATTATGAATCATATCATAAATAATTATTTTTATCCTTAGAATAATCCATTTTTTAAAAAACTTGATATACTTGGGGTATCTGAGATACCTCATTCTGATGAGGCGGTTGTGTTTGAGCCACGGTGATGGATGGATTAAGATGAAAAAATATAGATTTCGTTTGAAACTATAGATAAAATGATTTAGACTCTGTGACTATAAATAAAAATTAATAGCTCTCTTATAGTCCATTTTTTAGGGAGGATGTGCTAATAACTACCTTATATAAATTAAATTAATATATGTTATTATATTTAAATTTAAATATTCATCTTGACATACATATAACAAATCTGGGTTCTGTTAATTTTTATTATAAATATATATTTTTTTTGTTAGATAAATTTATAGCTAGTCATATAAAATTAAAAAATGTATATTTTTTGATAATAATAATTTGTATAAATATTGATAAATTTTATAATTATTTTTAAATATACCAATACCACTTAGGATATCATCAACTAACAGTATATACCATTTTACAGTGAATCATTTATATTGTCTCCAAAAATGTATATATGTTAAAATTCAAAAATGGCTATGGATATTTTACCTTTGGCTTTCGTTTCTAAAATTAATATAAGGCTCGTGTGTCTAATTAATTTCTAACCGAGTGCTGGAAATAATTGTAAACTGTTTGCAAGATGCTATCTAATTGCGGAAGGTATTATATTGTACGATAAATTCAGCGTCAGAGGCAATTAACGCGATATGTGTGTGGAAGCATAGGCCCATTTAATTATTAATTTTAATTATTAACTCATAATTACGTAACTATAAAGCTCTATATTTTTTCACAAAGTTTTAATTTTTTTACTTGTACTGGCGTGCCAAAGAATCTCTGTCCAAAACTGCTGTTGTCTAGACGTACTGGATTAACTGAAAAAAAAATTAATCCACCCAAGACAAAACACGATTAAATCTCAAATTCGTGGTTGAGTGCTTCGCGTCTTATTCGAAAAATATTTTATTTTCTTCAAGATAATAATCTCAATTTTTGCATACAATTACGGGTGACCGATTTTTTTTCTCGCAGGGAAATGTTCAATATTCGTTTTGTGTTGGGATCCCGATGACATTTTACTGATTGGACGCTGAAAACCAGACCAATCGACCGGACCACTGCCCATTCATCACGTTTTCAGAAATAATCCAATCGGAATAATGAGGGATTTAAAATGGACAAGAAAGACGGACAATAACTTATGTGAATAAAAATACAATACGGCGAAATAAAATTTTTATTTTTATCAAATATTACATTTTGTGACGTGATTTCATATATTTTTTCTGCTATGAAAAATGTGAAATATACTGAAAAATAGCTGAAAAATATTACGTCTACTCAGATTTTTCATACAGACTTGTGATCATCTCTCAATTATTACGGTATTCGAAATTCTGTAAATCGTGACATTAATAAGTTTATTATTGTTATTAAACTAATTTTCTTATTAATTTTTAAAAACATATTATTAACCCCATGTAAATATTTCTTTATATACTATGTCTATTATATCTGATTTAAATATTTACTTTATACTTATAGACATAGACAACATATCAATAATCTATAAATAAATTATACAATAGACAACATATCAATAATCCCTAGCCAGTATTATAATGGGGTATGTAAGTGGAAGAGACCCTTTACCTCAGCATGTTTTATAAAAAATATTATTGAAAGTCGTTTAGTTCTTTGAAATTAACTAATTTAATGTCATTTATCCTTTGTTAAATAAATATTCTTTAAACAAATAATATAAATTGCAATCAAACTGAAATAATATAAAAATTAACCTGTATCGTAGATTGATACTAGGGGGATATAAAAATGAGAGTCTCATTTCCTTTGCATTTTTAGAATCTATATAGAATCTTTATATGGTGAATGGAGATTGAAACTCTGTTTGTAGTCTACAATTTTTATTTTTTTATTCTTAGTATAATTGTCAATGTCAGAGATTGAATAAGATATTTTTTAACTTTTTTTTTTTATTTAATAACGAATTGTACCCAAACGAAGATATAGAGTAGCGAAATATATAGAGACGTGCTAAAAATGCCATAGATTGTTAAAAAAATACTGATCGAGAATTAAACGATAAACTAAGATTAAGAAGATCTCTAAACCTGGATGTTGACACTTTAAATTCATTAATAGAATTTGACCATCTCAAATCATTGAAAAATAATTACATGATGTTGGCTGTCTCTGTTAAACAATTCAAGACAATTTGAAAAAGATCGTTAAAAAAATAAACAAGTAAATTAGGTATCGCACAAACTGTTCGTCGCTCTTGTCTAGGTGTGAGATCAATCCGTCTTTGAGAAGGATTGTTACTGGTGATGACAAATGGGTGTTGTACAACAACATAAAAAGTAAAAAAAGACTATCTTCAAATCAACCAGTTTCAACTCCTCTGCCTTAAAAAAGATATTTCGTTGTATTTGGTAGTATATATTTGGTGTAATTCATTATGAATTATTAAAACCTGCACAATCAATTACTGCCAAAGTTTATTGTCTCCAATTAGAAAGATTGTAGGCAAAACTATTCAAACGTGATTAGTTTTGTTAAATAACCATAATGTAACACGCAATAAGAATTACAGAGGTAAACCTTATCCACCAGATATTGCGCCTTTAGATTATCACATTCTTAAATCTTTAGAGTACTCGCTTTGAAATAAAATTGATTCTTTTGTAGAAGACGTGAAAAACAGATAGGTTAATATTTTGATAAAGCCCTGAACAATTTTACAAGAGAATGATAAAAAATTACCTGAACTGTGAAGAAAGATTATAGAGTTCATTTTATATAATATAATAAAGATTTTTTTGTGTTTATCTATACACATATATATGGTTTAATTTCTATAACAGAAGCAGACCAAATCTCTGTTTAAATTTAAAAAGAATATTGTGATAGTTTATAAAATAATCTGTTCATCTAATATGAGTCTATTAATCATTGACCATTTTAATGGCATTAAATATTTTGTGGCTTTTCTTCATCAATCATGATACTATGGTATCAATCATTTAATAAAATCCGTCACGATGAGCTACAATTCTCCCAGTAACCAGAAGTCAACTTTTTGTTAATTTTTTGGTAAAATAATCAATGAATTGTTCATCAGAAAATGAATCCGTTTAGCCGCACCTCGTTCCCGGTACCAAAATTGGGCAATATTCCATTGGTATTCAGTTGGGGATCGGCTCTCCCACACCCTGCCGTGTGGCAATTTCGATATTGAATTTCAGACACAGTCAAACACGTCAAATAAATCATTGTTAATGTCATTCGGTAAATATGCATCGGGTTTCGTGTGCCAGGCAAATAAAGTCATCACAATCCATTTTGTTTAATGTATGCACGTCCTGTTACCGACAAATTGACGTGTCACCGGCCCGGAGACTCAAATTGAAAATGGCCGATCGATGCAGGCCATTTAATTTGGCAATGGCCGCATGTTAGACATTTTAAAATTTTAAATCCATCATCGATACGTCTATATATTTTTTTAAGTAAATGTTTAAATATTTCAATAAAACGGCATAGTATTAATTTATATGGCGAGAGTAGTTTGTATCTTACGCTTTATAGACGGCATACATGTAGGAAAAATATGAAATTTAAATTGAATATATTAGCTATAGCGAAAAGAAAGAGCGCTCTTTGAAATCAGTTTGCGCTTGGTTCCCGGCGAGTAAGTACGTCAAAATTAGTATTATTTAAAGCGTCTTTTATCCCTTCCCGATTTAAATACATTTTTTTTCATTTTCACTCATAGAAAAAATGTTATCCAAGAGATCCAGTTACGGTGTGTGTTATTGTTTTTATTTGACAAAGGATTGAAAAGCAAAGAAGCCACCGAAAGCATTTGCGAAACTTATGGTGATATTTTAAAGGGTGATATTTTAAAGTGATCGTGATATTTTAAAGAAATCTAGAAAATAGACCAAAATCGGGAAAGTCGCAAAAAATCGATGATCAAGTGCTGAAATCACTAATGAAATCCGTACCTCGAAAAACAATTAAAGAATTATCCCAAGACATCGGCTGTCCCTGGTCAACTGGTAAAAGACCACCTCAAACTGTTGGGAAAGAAACATAGACAAGGAGTTTGGGTGCGCATCACATCATATACTTGAGATACCTCTGAAATGCAATTTTTGGTATCACTTATACCTCGGATTTTTCAGGTTCTTACTTTCTGCCTGGCTTCTTCAAATACCCTTCTTCATTTCATGCGGTCTGCCGCCACGTCCCTCCATCTTCCATAAGGTTTTAATGATGCATTGTTCCTCTGTACGAAGTCTAACCACATCAGCCTTCACGTCTTCCTTTCCTCTGAGGACAGGAAGACTAGTTAACAATAAGTCTTTTCGGCGGCTGACTGTCCCGTATCCTTTACACATGATCGGCCCACCGAAGTTTGACCACTCTGACCAAAGCTGTGACCGGTATATCCTTGTATATTCGGTACAGCTTTTTGCTCATCTTGTTTTATCAAAACCCAATATTCAGACCCAATATGTCTATGTCATCCGCATAGGCAAGAAGATTTTTCCAGACAGGAAACTCTTAGGTTCTGACATTATCTCCTCTCATTGGAAAAACATGATCGTTTTATGTATTTATATTACTGAGAATGAAAAAGTCGCCGGGGGGCATTTCATTAAATATCCAGGCTATATAAATGTTATTTAGCCAATAGTTCTTTTCACATTTTTTCCAAGCAAATAACAATATGTGTAGGCGATGTCTCGCCGATGACTGAGCTCTCGCAGTACCCGTCACTTACACAATAAGTTTTACTCTAACTCAGCACATCGTACCGGATGAGAGCGAAAAAAAATATCGCGCAACCGATAACGGCGGCGAATATTGTTGCTTTTATGTTTTTCTGCAATTGCAGACAATAAATGACAATGATTATTTTTATAATGATAAATATAAAGTTTATGACATGTAAGATTTACATATATTAAAAGAGTTATTCGAGAAAAATTAAAAACTTGGTGTTCCTAATATATGCCATCGGCAGGGTCAGGTTAATAAAACGCATATTTGAGAATCGCGCAATAAAACTTGGGAGGAGGAGCGAATCGAGGGAGGTGTGTACTAGTTTTTAATTAAAATACGGGTAGAACTATTTTTCAACATTGCTGTTCATATATATTATTATTATAGTACAATTTAGGATATAAACTTTTATAATAACAATATTATTAGTGAAACGACATGAAAATAAAATTTATTGTGAATTACACAATAAATAATAATTAAAAATTACATATAAAAATCATAAAAGCACCAATATCTTCAATAATTAATAGTGTATATTGATTTATAAATACTAAAATGTTTAAATAATATCTATCTTTAAGAATTTATCGTCCCATCTAATAATATTAATTATTCTGTTATCGTATCAAATAAAATATATAAGCAATATTCATAAATTCATTTAATTTTCTGTCAATAAAAACTTGATAGCTTATAACTCATATTACACGTGTTTTTCTTCATCATTTTCCGCCATTGTAATACACCCGTGATACGTACAAATATTTTTTAATAGCACAATGGTTCCTAGTAAATATATGATCGCACTTATTAATTGTTATAACTGCCTCGCTTCTCCGTTTGGATTGAAAAAAATTGATTTCCACAGAGGCAATATGCTGGAAGTCGGAATATATTACAATATTTACAAATACGCTTTATTACTAACAATAATAGTAATGGAAATAATTATATTAGCACAAAAATATATTTTATTTGAATCAAAATATTTTACAATAACCATGTGGATAGAAATGATTTTATCCATTGTAATATTCATTCTAATAACCATAGAAATTATAAGTGATATACACAATGCTAAACGTTTCTTCTATAAACTATCTAAAATCGATGCAGAGTTATACCTATATGATTATTTTCAAATTAAACAATATAAAAATCGAATCATTATAATTATCATAATATTCATTATTATTGATATATTACCTATATTTATCCAGATATTTTTCAATGATAATAGAAAAGAAGATTACTTTTATCCTTTTACGTATATGTGCGTAGATGTGAATATATTACTGTTTGTCTTTAAAACTTTTTTAATTAAACGTCGTTTTGAAATAATAAACATTATATTAGCCAGTAAAATTAAAGAACATCAAACAAATCAGAGAAATACTTGCGATGTATTCGCCACGATTAATTTTAATTATTTAAAAAATATACACTTATTAAAAGTTATGTATATATATTACCAACTGGCAGATCTTATTGATATACATAATAAATATTTTGGAAAACATGTAAATTATATATATTAATGACGATATTATATTTATTATTGTAATATATTAATAAGTAAATAATATTTTTAGTTGGTTGGCATAATTCTTCTATATATGACATCATGCATAACTCAAATAAACTTCTTTATCATATCGAATGTTACAAAATACGACCTTTTAATTGTGAGTTTTTATATTTTTTGTTTAAATTAAAATCATGTTATAATATTTCATCCATATTTTTTCAGACACTCTATACAAACTGGGTACTTGTTAACCAATTAAAATTTTGGGCTTTGACGATAAGCAGCGAAGTTTTAGCACACGAAATCAATAAAATGGCAACCATGGTCTCTAAATTAATCTTGATCACATGTATGTATATATAAAATATATAATATATAATAAATAGACATTAAAAGTAAGGTCTATATATATATAAATATTATTTAAAATTCCAGCTGATAGTCAAAATACTTGGCTAGATCGATTTGGACGATCGATTTGTCATAGAGATACAAGTGTGAAATGCTTTGGATATATAAAAATCAATTATAAACTGACATTAACTTGTATAAGTACATTTACCACTGGTTTGATTTACTTACAGATATTGAATAATATCGAAAAATCGTATTTGGCGAAGGATAATATAAGTTTATTAAATTATCGTTAATTCTATTGTATGTTTAATTTTTATTTCTCAAATTAAATAATAGCGTTATCTGTAAATCTTTAAAATTTTATAAAGTTTTGTACTATGTATTACAATTAAATCAAATGTACTAAAATTCATGCTATTAATAATTGAAAGCTATAATTAACGATTTAATAAACTGTAAAACTATTAAAAAAGGTTCAAATAAAAATTAAGATGAGAACTTTTACTTATCTAATTTTTCGTGAAAGCGCCCCACAATACTTTAGATGTAAAAAATTACGTGATTTCTCAATAATAAGATTTAACCTTACTAGAATTTGGAGATCGATTTTTCAGGACTCTTTTAATAATAATCCCTAAAAAATCAACTACAGGTAATACAAAAAGCACTTAAAATATGGCTATATGATCAGCCGGAATAAGCACAACCCTGAACTTTTTTTTTTAATATGAATTTTAAGATAAAGAACTGTTCCGACGAATTCTAAAAGGTAATTATAAAGATCTTTAATTAATACTTTTTTAAAGTGAATTTGTTGTATCTCCAAATGATATCAATATAGTCAGTGGTATGGCTTGTTATCTTGGTTTACAGCTGAATATGGGACTACCAAAAAGCGCTAATAATGATGGGTCATAATTGTTTCCTGAGATCATTGGAAAGGAATTGTTTTCAAAAAGCAAAGGTTTAGTTGTGTGAAACATTTGCTCTTTTAGTGGTACAACAGTTAGGTTTATATCCCATAAAAAGTCAGTATTCTGACTAAATTCTGTGGACACTATTATTTATTTTGGAAAATTAAAGGCAAAAAATACTAGCCTTTTTTAATGCGACAAAAGGTTTATTTAAACCAAAACTTATTCATATTATTATTGTAGATATTTATTTGTTAATTTATATAATCTTCTCACATAGTCATTTAAATTCTTTAAATTTTTTAATACAAATACATGTCACTCACAAAAACATTTGTATTTTTTTTTTAACTCGAAACGAATGTTACATCGACATAAAAAGGTGTTAATTTGATGATGTAACATCAGATCAATATAGTGAGTATTGCAGAAGATCTGAACTAGTTGTTTTATTTTGTCCTACGTAATTCTTGTTGCAAATGGTCCTCTATTATTATTTTAGAAGAAAATTCATCTTTGAATATTTCCTAAAACTGTAATCTTACTAATTAAGAGCAATATACGTCTGCAGGAACAGTATGATTGGGTTTTATTAACTCATATTAAATTATTCCTAGCACATCCCAATAAATACAAATGGAGAACCCATTTTATGAAAGATTATATTTTCTGCTCAGATTAGTGTAAAGGACCTGTTTTTTATTTACAGTAGCAATCATTCTATTAAACGAATCGGTGTTATTCTCATAGTCAAGAAGATGATTATAATATTAATTAGTAATTAAGTCGTGTGGTAATTCCTTGATTGTTTTATGCAGATCGGACTCCACTTATAAGTTTCATGTGTCATATTTTTTTAAGAGGGCTCTTTAGAAGGTTTCTTATATAACTACTGATGAGATGTTTCCACACGGTTAGATCCTGTGCCGATTGTATGGAGAACTCCGTATCCTTTTGGCAATGTCATTTCATCTGGTTGCTGAGTATCCGCAAGATCTTTTCCCCCTAAAATTGAACAGGTCGACAAGCTTCTCCTAATTGGGTCTATTTTAACTATATGGCTAAAGTATTGTAGAAAATATCTCAAATATAAATTGAATAGCCGACCTTAATTTCGATCAAGAAAGAGCCAGAAAATGTGTTCCCCAAGAATAAGCAAAAATGTATTTATCGTATCTTATAAAATAATATTTATTATTTAATTAGTGTATATTTTAGCCGTTTTATCATAATGAAAAAACAAAAAAAAAAAGAATCTTTGATATCAGGTCAGTCAGGTATCAAAATATCAAGAAAAAATAGGAATCAAAGATCTTTTAATATTGAAAGATTATTGTTTTAATCAAAATATTAAAAAGCTCATAAATTATAATTATGGAGATAAAATTTTCTTTGGCATAAAATCAATACATAACGCTCTGGGAGTAATAATAGGGTCAAAATTACCCAAATTTTACTGAAATTCAAATTTCATTGTTATCCCTGCAACACGATACCATGCAGGTTATATCCTGACATGAAAAATATTAATATACAACGTAGCAACGAACATCCACGACGAAATTGTAACTGCAAGCAGGGCCGGCGTTAAATAAATTACGTGACATTAATTAGGTTATATTTCATAGAGTCGTCGGTGTAAAGCAACCCCATAACTAAGCCGCTCACCCCCAAACAGGAATTAGATTACCCATTAAAAGCATCTTGTTATTTCCCAAAGGCCGAAACTGGAATCGTTTTAAGCCACGGGGCTATGATATTCAATTATGCAAATTTTCTCGTGCGTAAAAATTTAACGATCACTAATTTACTTGAAGCCATACTGGAATCGGCCCCAAATTTCATAAACCCTTTCCGGCATATGTCGCACTGTATAGTGGACCATCCCGTGTAATTACTCCCATAGTAATTGGACCGTATAAATATATAGAAAATTTTATAGATTTATATTTTATGGTATGTGAAATATGCTGAATCAAAAATCGGCCATGCGCGAAGAAACTCAAGGATTTATACAGATTTTTTTCTAAAAAATATTATAATCAGGGGCGGCTCTTTTATATACACTGCCAAGCTGGAGCACCCCCAAACAAATTGAGGAAATATATGGAGCAAGCGAGCTGCCTGCTCGTCAGCGCTGCCGACGCCGTGTATTGGATAGATGCAGGCGGGGGGGGGGGTCTCGCTGCTAAGAGCCGTGTCGGGCTGCAACTCAGTGTAGTCATACTAACCCATCATAGCCTGTTAACATCCGAGGATATTGGGTTCTGCCCATTTTACTCCTTGTCTGAGTTTTACATAAGTTATACATATTGAAAAGTTTGTTACATATTTAATACTAATTCACTAGAGATTTTGTTGTCGA
>JAGXCT010034398.1:19294-30916 GCA_022495035.1 Philopotamus ludificatus
CCCACTAGCCCCCACTGACTATAATCCTTATATATAAATATTAATAGTAACTTTGGGACTCCTGAATAATTTAAATTATTCTCCATCGTTGCTCTAAATTATTGGTAACAAACTTATTTATAAAAAAAAACAATAGTAGAGGTATCTTCGTTACGTTGAGACCATTTAAGATAAAAGATAGGAATTACTTTGATTGCGCGCAAACTTTAAATCAAACAAATTTAAAACCCACCACAATGTTACAGTTCCAATTCAGTAGCGGCATTTTTCTCCGGTTTCCGTTTATTTTCAGTTCACGAGACTCCGTTAAAGTAACAACAAATTAATTGCCTGCAATTTCCTTATGCATTTCTCGTGTCGGGTGCAATGTTCGTTCGCTTGTCGGCGAAATGAATTGAAAACATTTACATTGTAAGTCTTCCCTTTCTACTTAACCACCTAGACCGCTCGTGCGATGACAAATAAGCCACCAACAACTCTTTCCGACTTGATAAACTGTGCAGAAATTAATTTACCAACTCTGAAAATTATGCAGTTTCATACATCAGGATTATAATTGCCTCTGCTGAATAACGTATATTAGAATCTTGAGTTTTTTTTTATATTAACACTAGTTCAACGTAAATCACTACGGATTAATCCTGGTAATCCTTTGGTCGACACGTTTAATTTCCTATGCAACCACCGTTACCACCATTCAATTAAACCATTTAATTAACGCTTGGAGGATAATGCGCATGGACCAAAAATACATTTAGCCTTAATCAACAGTGCCATCACCGATTCAGGTGCAGGTGACGTCCCCTTTGTAATAAACCAAAGTAAAACTCAATGCATTAAAAGTTATAAATAAAAGATTAAATCGCCGTTAGGTAATCACTCCTCTGACTCTTCAGACCTCTGATTTTTTTAAATATATTGTAGTAGCGATGATAATCTCGGCAGTATCTAAATTATTTTCAGGTTGAATTCACGATGCTGGAATACAATTCCCCCAGGCTTTGTCTATGTCTCCTCAGGCAAAGGAAAATATTAAAGTGATCTCTAAAGCTCCCCAAGGATTAACACTATGCCGGAGGTCACATCCAAGCAACTTTAAAACTTAAACACAGTGTGTTTCTTTGTATTAATATCAATGTGATTTTTTTTCAAACCTAATCTGTTTTAGAGTTTAACTATTGTGCTTGGAATCAAATAGTTACAACTCTAAATATTTTTTTCAATTGTTGACAGGCTCGGCTCGTCCATATACACTGCAGAGCTGCAGCATCCTCAAACAAATTAAAGAAAAATATATTTTTTTTATATATATATACTATTATAACTGTTATATCTATATATAAATATTAAAAAAACGATTTAAAGGCTCGGTAAATGTTATTCGTTTTAATTCATCACAAGGTATACCGGAAAGAAATCTGTTTTTTGGGACCTATTTGAGATTAGTCTGTCTTGAACACGGTGGAGTAAAAATCTTTGAATTTTTTTTTCTATAGTACCGTTCCTCGCCTTTCTTTTTTGTTAATTATGATATTATTTTATTATTAAAAAGAAAATGAACAAACTCAAAGCTCGAAACTCTCAAATAAGACGCAAAAATGGATTTTATTTAAATATTCGATTGCCCTTTGAATTGTGCTATAAAATATATAAACGTTATTCGTAAGTATTTAACTGCACTAGTTGCATTTTCATGTCTTTCGCAAATTAAAATTTTCCGTTCGGACTGTTTTCCTGAGAAAATCATTAAAAGTTACAAAACTTTCAGCGCTATTAGCCACCGTCGCTGATATCAGACGTAAAGGTTTATTGCTTACTTTTTATTCGAATGCAAAATTAAATATTTGATTGTATCTTATCTTGACTTAACGACTTTTGAAAGTACCCCAGGCACCGTTTCCTGGCCGTAAACAGAGCTGACACCTCAAGTATCAATTGTTTGACAGCGAGGCACATACCGCGACTGGCTTTGACAGTTTACTTAAATACGGGAGACAGTGTTGTGATATGGGGCTCGAGCATGAGTTCCAGGTATCAGCTAATTGGATGAATTTCATCACGGCCATCTCCACCAATTTGTCCCGGGGTAAGTAATTAATCACCCAATATAAAAAAGCCTCCGTTGAAGAACTAATTAGCTATCAAAATTGGGCGGATGTCCCGAGCTAACTCGTTTTAAACAAATTCTTAATATAAACTGATTAATTTCGCAATTTAATTAAGGCAGAACTGGAAGGATGTCTCCACGAATGATACGGTGAACGTTGCAAAAGTTGCAAATGAAATGAATATGAGGCGATATTTATTTTTTTAATCATACAATATATCTTTGGTAAATAATAACATTTTATTGGGGATTAACAACTGCTACTCAGATTGGTGACTTCTCGAATCATCATATCAAAAATAATTTGCAGCTTGCTACACGATTCTCGATTTGCATAAAGCAGATAATGCATTTAAACCTTGGACAAGTTTCGTGGAGCACTTTGCAGACGTGCAAACTTGCTGGCAAAGTTCGGTTGCACGTCGTCACATTTAACACTTCGCCGACGCTGACGACGTCTAGTTAACCCTAATAAGGCCGATTAGGCATTTTAATTAGATGGCACTTGATATATCTCTAATTAACCTCAAAAATTAGGATAAATGTAATAAAGCATCAGTAACAAATATTAATAATGTGTTAGCGTAATTAAAAAAACATATCTATTAGGTGTAGTAAAAAGTCTTGTCGTATTTTCAAAGAGTAGTTTTAGAAACAATTGTTTTTAGTCCTTTGACGAGTCAAGATGTGTTATTTTATCGTGAGCCTGTCGAGGCACGTCTCCGTCTGCGTTCAATAAATAAAAAAAAATAGTCGACCCAGTCGCAATGGTCGAATTTGTTCCTTCAGAAGACCATTTGCAAAACTGCATACTCTTTCAGTTTCACTTCAAGAAAAGCGCAACTATCGCTAAAATAAATATTTGCGATATTTATGGAGACGTATTAGATGTCAGAAAATGTCAACGCTGATACAGAAAATTCAAATCCGAAAATTTTGACCTTAAAGATGAGCCCTGACCCTGTACAGTAAATAAAGCCGTCATAAAATCTGAAATTGAAAAAAACCCAACTATAACCATCAAAGAACTGTCGAATATAACCGGCACAATGTGGTCCATCACTCAGAAAAAATGGGAAAAGTTCGAAAAGTAGGAATTTTTGGAGAAAATCTTCCATATCCACGATAATGCCTTGATTTCATAGATTTTTTCCTGAAAAATATGATTATTTAGGTTTTGAAGCTGACTTCTACATCTACTTATATGAACTTAGCGCCTTCGGGCTATAATTTAGTTCTACCAGTACTTTTTTTTAAAAATAAATCATTCCAAACAGAAAGTGAAGTGAAATCGGCCATTTCTGATTTTTTTAATCCCAAGTTAGTAGAATTTTTCAAGAAAGGTATTTTAAATTTGGAAAATAGATGGCAGAAAGTTATATAATGTAATGGTAATTATTTTTTGTAAAAATAAATCAATAAATGTATAAAAAAATAAATTTTATTGAAAAAATACGACAAGACTTTTTACTACACCTAATATATTATATAAATTGGGGCTTAACTTAAACGGATATCCTATTAAGGATCAAATTAGAACCAAGTATATTTTACACATATTTTATTTAGAATATAAAAAAATAAGACGAGGTAAAAATACCAAATAATATTAACAATGTTTATTATAATAATACAAACAGTGACAAGTGGCAAGTGACACAAAGAAGCTGTGAGTCAGTATAAATAAAAAACAATGAGTCAGTATGACTAAAAAAAATGGTAAACTCATATTCTTCTCTTTTCAACTATTGTTTTAATAATATTTGAAAACGTTATAATTTTTTCAAACATCAATAAAATCATCTTATTATTAACAACTATCAATCGTGAATATTTAACTCGAGTATCTCTGTATATTAAAGAACGTGTAAATCGTACCATTTTATTGTTAATTCTTTTATCTAAATACATTAAAATAATAATTTAATCTAATTCTGTAATAATGCCTTAATTCTGCTATATATTTTACCTGTTTTTATAAGTAATTTAGCAATAAGAGTCATAGTTTCCTCCTTTTTAATTTGAAGAAGCTCACTCGCAATAGAGCAACTCAACATTTTTGTAATATTTATTATAAGAATAAATGATAATAACACATACGATTGTCTCTGGAAAATAATAATAAAAAATTAACCCAATAATATAAATAATACAAATATTTAGATAAGCTTACCGGCCCCCAATAACCTTCGCTCGAAAACAACGAATAAGCTAATATCAACGATGGCATCAGTATGGATCTAAAGATCGTGATCAGAACCTTAAAGAAACATAGCTTTAATGATTTATCTGAATAAAACAAATATTCATCATTATTTATAAAATTTACAGTAAATCCTGAATATCTGCAGAGAAGATCAATTGCATCAAATAATTCACAATAGAATCTAAAGATCTCGTTAGATTTTAATTTTGATTTGATGAACAGTATGCTAGATTTCTTCTTTATTAATATTGAATTTAGTAAACTATATCGTTTTATAATCATATGGATTTTTATAACAAATATCAAAATTTCTAAATCATTACAGACGCTGATTATATGATGTAAGATGTCATGCGGTCTTTCGTTAGAAAATGTTATGTAGCCCACGAAAGTAACGAACCATTCTATTCCATATATTGTATAAATCAATAGAATGAACATTTTGAATTTATTTAAATCCGTTGAAACATTTTTGGTGATATATCTATCAATTTTCGATATTTTATAATAAAACTCTTTAGCTGTTTCGTTATGTTGGAAAATGTTAAAAATCGCTAATAAATATGTTGCGGTTCTAGAAATTATCATAATTTTTATTATTGATTTCGGAAAACTATGAATGCTTAACATGTTGTAATAAATTTCGACGTAACTAGCATTAGTGAGTAATATTAAAAAAATTAAAACGTATTTGTAAATCACATAATAATGCTCAATATTCGATATAGTTTTATTGGTTTGTTTCATTTTTCTTAATCCAAATAAAAAACCGAAAAAATTATAATATTTTAACAAAACTATTATATATTTACTCAGGTACATAGTTTGAATATGTTGTTTTATTTTTGCAGTGCACAATCTCACGTCTCATACTGTCCTATATTTTTTTATACCCTTATATATAATGTTTATTTGTAATAAATTAATATTTTTTTATAAATTTAATTACGCGTAATAAAAATCACACACAATAACTCTTTATTACTTCCCACATTATTTATCTATATATTTTGTAAATTGTGTTTTATAGAATTATATTTTAAGTGTCTTTAACTCATTGCCTACGGGGGTCGTGGATTCAGCGTCAAAAGTATTTTTGTATATGTCCGGGGCGCGCATATCACACACTAAACGACACTACGCGTTTAATCTTAATTAATATTCAAAACTTAACATTAAAAAGATCATGTTCAAACTATGTTTTATAAACATTTTAATCGGACCGTTTCCAAAACGTTTGGTAACCTCTGCTATTATTATTTAAGTATCCTTTTAACTGTGAGGGTATTTGCCACCTAGAGGACACTACGCGATCTCCAGCAGAGACACTGTCTGTCTCAATCCTGATCTCGGGATTATGACGTTCGTCCTCCAGGTTATCTTGGCTCTTCGAATATGGGTCAGGTCGCCAGCCATAAGCCCCGAAGTCAAGCTTTCAACGCGCGGATTATTACAATAATAATCAGACGAGGCTATGGCCAATTAGTATTTAATTTACGTTCTATAGAGTGACCTCATATAGAAAACACGTCACCGAATTAGCCAGGATGGCTGTCAGGCTCCTTATAGTTTTGTAGAATCTACGAAACCGTGATTGTGCCGACCGCCATCGCCGCCACATCCAATACCGACACGCGACAACAATCGAATCTATAGTATATAAATTTATTTTTTTACAATAAACTATTCAGTAAATGTTGAAGTTCAAGTATCCAAATTTTTGGCTCAATACATAGATTAATAAAATACTTATGATTTTTTTTTGTGAAAAATGACGTTTTACCAAATTTCGGCGAATGGGCAATGTGTTAATGTGAAATATTTCTCTTTTATAAGTCGATGTTTATTAAATCCAACTAATAAAATTTATTATTTTATAATTTACATTAAATTACAGATATCAGGCGATTATTTAGTGTTTTACGGGTGATTTCTATATTCTAAAATTAATTAAAATATTTTTGTGAGCATTTTAAATAATTAATCTACCTAGAGCTATTTATTTTATTATCCTAAAAATATATCATATGTAGTATAAAACATTTTTATTTTACCCTATCAACCACAGCAAAATCTACGATATTTATTAGGGTTGACTGCACTTATTCGCGACGTGGCGTTTCTACGTAGGCGTAAGTCGCTCGTAGGCGTCAGCGAGGCGTCGAAGGCTCCAAGAGCGCCGAACAATGGGCCCCTCCTCGACGCCTTTTGTGATCTTGGGTCAGTCCTTCCGCAAACAACCGCTCGACAGCCTCAACCGTTCCTCCCAGTCTAATGGGTAGAAGTCCGCGAGAACTGCCTTCTAATATCAATCCTCGCAATGTATACTTGTTATTGCTATATAAGTACGGCTGTTCTGAATGTGCTCACAACTAGTTATTGTGAAAAATATGTTTGGACGGTATTGTGAAATAGCGTATTTATACTTCTCATCATATTTTTTGTTTTAACTAGATACTACTTAAAAGAAAACCCTAATGTATTTATAGAAATATGTTTTGCAGCTCGAAAATCGAAAATATACCAAACTGAACAAATAAAATTATACCTCAAAGTATTATAATAATTCTTTAAAATATAGAATTATTTGGGTAATAAAGAGATATTGTGTGTGGTTTTCGAATATATATAATTTTTTTGGTTATACATTATAATAACATATAATTTTAAATATATAATAATAGGCATACTCTTTAAAAAGCGCGTACCAAGACGGCTCGGGTCCCCATGGTATGGACACGAGGAGCCCTCACGCGTGAGACTCAGGTTCCTTTTGCCTCATTAAATGCGAGAGTTTGGTAAGGTCATGCCCTCAGCAGTGAGCCTTGTGACTGGGAAATGATGATGATGATGATATATATATATATATATATATGGTTTTTTTTGATTACATTATAATAACATATAATTTGAAATATATAATAATAGGCATAAGCACTATAATTCTTTTACAAATAAAACTTGATATATTATTCAATGAGTTATTATAGTACATATAAATGTGTGAATTTTTACAGGACACAGTATAATAAGCGATCTTATAGACTCAACAGATTAAAAAAATATATTAAAACTATGTACCTTAGTGAAAATGTGATGATTTTATTGAAATATAATAATTTATTCGGTTCTTTATTTGGATTAAAAAAAATGAACACAATTAATAGAAGTATATCAAAAATCGAGCCTTTTTATGTGATTTACAAATATCTTTTAATTCTCTTAATGTTAGCGAATCACTTTAGTTACCTCTTATTTTGTTTTAACTTGGAAAATTTCAATAGTAGGCCAATTACAGTAATAAAAATTATAATGATTACAAAATCAGCAACATGCATATTAGCTGTTAATAATATTATCAACAACAAAAAAAATGCTAAAGAATTTTATTATAAAATATCAAAAATTGATAGATATATAATAAAAAATGATGCAACTAAATTAAAAAAGTTCGAAATGAAACTTGTAATGGTTTTTATAACGTGTGGATTAGAATGGTTGATATTATTATATAATTATTTATATATTTCTAAAACTAAACTGCATAACGTTTTACATCATATATTCAGCGTATGTAATGATTTAGAAATTTTTATATTTTTAATAAAAATCAATATGATTATGAAACGATATAGTTTACTAACAACAATATTAAAAGAAAAAAAATCTAGCATACTGTTCATTAAATCAAAACTAAAATCTCATATTATTTTTAAATTGTATTATGAGTTATTCGATGCAATAAATCTTCTCTGCAAATATTCTGGATTTACTGTAATGTTTAAAATAACAATGCAATTATTTACGAGAATAAATTATTAAAATCATGTTTGTTTTAGATTTTGGTCACAATGTTCAAATGCACAACATTAACATCGTTGATAATATCTTATTTTCTATTTTTAAACGAGAGAAAAAAATATTATCTTGTTTGTGTTAAAACAACATATTTATGTTATATATTAATTTGGTTTATTTTTCATTGTTTTATTATTTTATAGAGTGAACGGGATTTTTTATTTATCGTAATAGCAAATATTATCAGAATGGTAAGTATCACTGTTGCCAGTGAGCTTCTTTATAAAAAAAAAGAGGAAACTATGACTGTTATTGCCAAATTACTTATAAAAACAGGTAAGAAATATCTCAAAATTATAGTGATGTGATATATGTACTTATTTATAGATAAAATAAAATTAATATTATTATAATAAATTTAGATAGAAGAATTAACGATGAAATGATAAAGTTTACACGTTCGCTGATAAAAAGAGATATTCGAGTACATTATTCACGTTTGTTGGTTGTTAATTATAGAATTCTTTTAATTGTATTTGATAAAATTATAATGTTTGCACTCATAATAAAAACAATAGTGGATAAATAAAATTTTAAGATTTCACTTATTATTTATGTGTATTATAACAAATAAAAATATCCTTGGACCTAGTTGTTTATTTTTATGGGATATATTGGATATTTTAATTTTTTCACTCGTTCAATACAAATTCTACATGTCACAAACATTTTGTATTTGTCTCAAAAGTATGCAGAATAAATATTATAAATAATTGTGATCTTTTATTGTCTGAAATTGCAAAAACAATAAAAACATCAATATTCGTTGCTGTTAATACGCGCTCGATGTTTTTTACGCTTGCATCCGGTGCGGTGTGCCGAGTGCGAGTGATACGTGCTGCGAGTATTATTATTTATGCGTTATATTGATTAGTTAAAAAGTCCAAAATATCGACTAAATTATGAAACATATCATAAATAAGTATTTTTATTCTTGGTATAATCCTTTTTTTTAATTTCAAAGAAATGTACATGGTTTTGGAAAAACGTAATTAAAAATCGTGCTGGAATGTAGATTCCACATATAAAAAAAACCATGCGAAGGGATTTAATAAGGCAAAAACCAAATGACTTTAATCGTATGTTTTTCTAGTTCTTCCGCAGAATTTGTGATGATGCCTACTGTTTATAAATTGGTCTTTAAACCCTCGAACACTGAGAAGATATGATAAAATATATTTACCTGTTTATTGGAGAACAAATATAATGGCTTAAACTACAAGGACTAGAAAATGGATCGAGACATCCAACTGCCTTAAAACATCGTTATAGACGATCAAAACTTTATTATTTATGAATTAAAAGTAAATAAAACAAATATTTCTTAAAACTAGTCTACTTTTATACTTCTTGGATCAAAATAAACAAAAATATTCTTGATAATATAACAAATTATTTACCATTTAACTTTCATTCGCTTCACTGAAATGCTAAATGTTTTACATTATAATTAGGTCGCTAATATCACTTTCATTTTTTTTTAAATCTTAATAAAATTAATAAATGTCTTTAGATTAAGGTTAAACAATCCAATAATTAGTGTTCCGAAACATCTGAATAGAGATTAAACACAAAGTCCAAGACAGAACATGTTGAAGAATAACCGTTAATGCCTTTTGATCAATTAAACATTATTATTATTTTATTTAAAAATATATTACTAGTAAGAGCTAAATGAGCTAACAGAATTTAAAACCTATGGTAACATTTTTTATTATTTGGAATCTTTAGGAAGACAAACAAAAACTTGCATTTTTGTTTATTTTTAAAGATGTTTTTAGTCTAGTGAATATTACAAACAAAAAAAATACATTTGTTAAAAAAAACAGTAAAACCTTATTAATATGCTCAACTAAGCGATTTACACATGAAAATCAGGGAAATTGTTTAAAAAAATAGTTTATAGTTACTCTCGAAAAAAATCTAGTTAATGTTACTAGCTTATTTAATGATCTAAATTCGTAAATATAAGGCATAAATAAAATATTTTCAAGCTTAGTAAAAAGCCACAATTTATTTATAATTATAAAATTAGGATTAAGATTAATTTCCAGAAAGCAGAGAATGGTTTTTCCAAAGGCTAATAATAATTAAACCAAATATTGTGAAAAAATCGTAATGTCTAAAAGTTATTGCTAGTTTCATTTAACAGACGTTGATTAGGTTTATAAACAATAAATAAATTTGTTAAAATATATTATACATTTTTAATAATACTATTATTATGGATGTCACTGGATTTCTTCTAGTGAGCAGAGAGAACAGACGACTCGAAGTTCCAACCTGATCTCTCTCATAACATTCGACAGCTGTGGTACAGATATATCTTCACTAAACAAGAATCTGCGGCAGCTGTAGCATTATTAGCGGGTTCTAGTTTTCTAGGTACAGGTCATCTTAGTTTAAGTTTGAAAAAGTGGGTCTAAAATTATAATAAAAAATATATTGAAAGAGTGGAAATCAAGTTCAGAATCTTGCAGAGGTTTTAATGTTATCGCCAGAGAATGCCAATGACGATTAAGGTACTTTGAACAATATACAAGGCTTCATGTATTTTATATGCTTTTGCAGAAGATTCCGATAGCGATGGATGATTTACACCCACATATTTTGTAAATGATATGAAGAAAAAAAATCGCCTGATCAGTCAAGAAAAGTCATAGTGAGAAAACTACGACTGTACAATTGGACTACAAAAGATAACAATCTTTTACACAAGATTTTCATTTTCGCAATGAACAAAAATATAATATCCACATTATAATTAATAAATTGGAAAAATTCACTATAAAATAATATAGCAATATTAAATGCTTTATATTATATGCTTTAAAGCAATATTATATGCTATATTATAAGCTATTATATGCTTTAAAGCAATATTACAAGAAGATTACTTGAAATTTATCAAAAAGAAACAAAACAAAGACCTGAACCAACATAACATTATTAACACAACAACATGGGGGCAGTTGGTTGTTTTTAAGAACACACAAATCAGTTACTAATTGTGTCATTAAAATGTTGTTCGAGCAAAAATGTTGCTCTTCACCCAGCAATATCTGGGTTAAGGAATTATTTTTTATTGGCAAAAACAAAGGTGAGCCTTAAATTAACAATCACTATTATCATAAAAAGCCTTGTTGTTTTTCTCCAATATGTACTTACTTCGCTTTAGAGTAAAACAAAGCTAAAAAAAAATAAAAATGTAATTATTAAAATGAATAAATATTTAATAAAATAAATTATACACTCAAGGTAAAATAATAATTCTTTGAATTATAGAAATATTTCCAGGTGTAATAAAGAGTTATTGTGTGTGATTTTACCAATACATATTTTATTTTTTTGATTATACATTATAATATCATGTAATTTTAAATATATAATAACATACGTAAACATTATAATTCTCTTACTAATAAAACTTTATATATTATTCAATGAATTA
>JAGXCT010034398.1:32313-46611 GCA_022495035.1 Philopotamus ludificatus
GTGCGATGTGCCGAGTGCGAGACATCACTGAGAGCATTGTTATTTACGTGTCATATTGATTAGTTAATAATATCGATTAAATTATGAAACATATCATCAATAACTATTTTTATATTTAGAATAATCCATTTTTTTTTAAATTTTATTTTAAATGTACATGATTTTTGAAAATAACAATTATTGGAAAACAAATAAAATGGCTTGGACCACAAGGACTAGAAAATGGACCGAGACATCCGCTCGGTTTAAGACATCCTAATGTTAGAATTTATTTTTACCACTAAATATATTTATTATCCACACAAATAATGGGCAAAAGAGGTTACTGAAAAAAAATGTCGTACCACTAATAGAAGATGAAAACCAAAGGACAATTAACAAGTGTCATGCTAATGGTAGAAAAAGATTGATGATATAGATATTTAATCCAATTTTTAGCTACCATAATTAATTAGTCAAAATGCAGTAGCAGCGAAGTAATTGCATGTCTTATATTATAATAATTTACGGTTTGGGATTAGCTGAAAATTAGAACATTTTATTAAGAATGTGACCATATAATTTAAAAAGTTCAAAAGGAATTGCGAAAATACTTGGTCACATATTATGAAGTCATAGATATACCGTAAAGAAATTTAATTTTTTTAGTCTTATTTGAGATCAGACTGTCCTAAACACGTTAAAGTAAACATCTTTGTAACTTTGTTTTCTATAGTATTGTTTCTCTTCTTTTTTTTATTCTAAAGATATAAGCAGACGAGTCTCTCACACTAATATTCTCACAAGTGTCAAACCACGACACTGATAATATATTTTTTTTAATATTATTTCTGTTGGATCGTAATTTATATTGTTGTTATTTTTTAATATATAATTATTTATTCGACGCAGGTTAGATTGCACTAATGTTTGTCTAGACTCTAAAGCATTCGAAGGTAATGGGACTTTACTGCCTAAATATCCCCTGGCCACTGTTTTAAAGACTTCCCTGAGTTTATAGTTTTCGTCGGACACCTATCCGAGTACACTATCTTGTCTCAGTCGCGATTAACTTTTATTAACAGAAAATAATATTTTTATACTATTTAACTTTCATTCGCTTCACTGAAATGCTAAATGTTTTACATTATAATTAGGTCGCTAATATCCTTTTCATTTCCTTTTAAATCTTAATAAAACTAATAAATGTCTTTAGATTAGGCTTAAACATTCCAATAATTAGTTTTCCAAAACATCTGAATAGAGATTAAGCATAAAGTCCAAGACAGAACATGTCGAGGAAGCACCGATAATTCCTTTTGATTCATTAAACATTATGATTATTTATTTAAAAATATATTACTAGTATGAGCTGAATCTGAAATCTATGTTAAAGATTTTTATTATTTGGAATCTTTAGGAAGACAAACAAAAACTTGATTTCTGTATAATTTTCGATAATTTTTGCAAAAGTTTTTACCCAATCAGTAAATATTACAAATAAAAAAATACATTTGTTCATTTAAAAAAAACTAGCTAAACTAAGAGATCTACGCAGGAAGATGTCTAAAAATAGTTTATAGTTTCACTCGACAGTTTAAATTTTATAAATAATCTCATAGAAAATTTAATCTCTTGTTCGTAATATTTTTAATTATACTAATTTATTTGTCGCTCTTAAATGACGTTAAAAATATAATAAGGATTAATAGTAAAAATATATAATTCCATAATAATACATGCTTGCTTATAATGCATTTAAATGCATGATATTTCTAAAATCATATTTTTTTTTCATTTTTATAACTTGACTTATTTCAGCGCACCATGGTTTAAAATACATTTCTGCACACTTGCCACTGCAGCAAACAAGCCAGTGTAAATATATATGGAGAGAGCAGAGGGTAAGTGATATTGGGGTTATTGCAAAAGTGTATTACATTCCCTGGCTCGGCTTTCTCCTCCTTTTTTGCGTCAACCACGAGAGACAAGATGGATAAAAGCAATTTCAGGGTCTCCATACTGCTGAAACGTATCAGCATTCATCACTCGATATTATTTTGTACACAAAGGGTGGTACTGGGCGTCAAAATTTATGAACAAACAGCTCATCCGAGACGAAACAAAGAGTGCGGGATTCGCACAAACCGGATGCGAGTTTTATGGCAATCATTGTCGTGTTATGGCGCTGTTTGAGGAGGACCAAGATTAAAGTGGATGAATGTGGCGTATCCGGAACGACATTTTTTTATATATTTTTTTTTAAATCTAATCCTCTGAAATTATTTAATATCAGAGGGTTTGGGGCTTGTTTGTATTCGGGAGCTAAAAATACATTCGCATTTAAAGTGGGTCGCGGATCATTTCGGGTAGCTTTCCATTTTTATCCCTGAATACATTTTATTATAAAAATTAAATTATTTTAATTAAAAAAATATATTTTATGGCAGACAATAATATTGAATTGATGATATCAGAATAAAATGTTATTTTATATTATTACTATAATACTTATAGTTATTTGCATTTATGGCCCTAATTAAATAATAAAGACTGAAAAAATCAGTTGAATCGGTTGTCGTGGTAATATAATATATTATATATTTCTTTATAATTTTTATGATATATAATCACGTATGTAAAAAAAAATATTGAACATAAATCATTTTCAAATTATTATAATATTTTTCATAATTACGTAAATATTTGTTAAAGGCTTAAAAAATATTGTTTATTCATTTTGTGCGTTTTCGGATGTGAGCGATCTCTTGTCCTAATTTTTTCTCCATTCGTTTTGGCAAGGTGAAATAATTCTGTACCTTTAAAGGTCCAGAATTAAATGACCCGGTCAAGTTGCGAATATTGCAGAACTACGTTTCTTTATTCCTAACCACCATATACCGTTTACTTTTCCTTCATGATGGTCTACAGAAGGCGGTTCTTTGATCCACGAATGATGTACTCATTTTTAGTGCTTTTTATGGTGTCCAGAAGGCCATGTTCCTCACAAAGAAGTTGTGAGAAGGACAAAAGAAAGACCCAATTAAATTGTATACATTTAATTAAATATTCTTAATGATGTTCAGTACAATGCAATTATTCACATTTTTTCAAGATCAATATTGGTATAAAATATGTTTTAGGTGGACCAGAAGTTAAATCATTTATTTGTAGTGCAAATTTAAACTATATTAAAAAAAAGCTATTACTGATAATACAAAATACATTTTACATTATTATTAGGCATCTCTTTACATCTATTTAGTAAATTTTCAAAGTTTCTTAAGCAAAAATTTTTAATTTTAAATTAAAACATTGATTTTGGTGACCTTCAACATCATTCACATTTTGATATTTTTTAGAGAAAAAAAGTGTATTCAATAAATTGTAATAAAATCAGAAATTTTACAAATTAATAAATATGAGTCCTGTTTTACATTTTCAATAATGTATTTATTATTGCATTTATTAGAAATGAATATGTTATCACTGCCTGAAAAATTTTTGAAATAAGTTTAAAGTTTACACGAAACAAACCAAAACACTTAATCTGTATGTCTCTGTAAATAATTGATTGTGCAAATCTTTCAATTTCAACGAAATCTAAAATATATAAAAAAAATTATATGAATAACTTACATTTTATAATTTGTCTATTATTATTTTAATGTTTGTTTACCTACAACAGGGAGTAGTTTAGCAACAAGTTTTAAGGTCGCCTTTTTTTTCTTTTGAAGAAATTCACTCATTATGATAAAGCATAAAATTCTAATCGAATATATAATTAACGAAGATAATAAAATTACCTGTAATATTTAAAACAATGTGTTATTATAAAAATACATATGAGAAATCATTATTAACTAACTTTATTAGATGACATTTTTGATACATTTTTAATATCAGATAGAATAAAATAATTAATAATACGTATTATTGGTGACCATATGAACATCACCAATAATGCGAATATCTGAAAAAAATATAAATAATTTATAATTTTAAATACTTAAATATATAACTAATTATCTCTAAAAATATTACAGTGATTTCGAAATATTTGTTAATCAATTCAATTGTATCCGCCAAATCGTAATACAATCTAAAAATTTTCGCATTATGATATTTTACTGTTGATTTAATGATTATTTAATTTTGAGTTTTTAGGTATTTGTAATATTTATATTTATTTAACAATTTAGAATTTAAAAACGAGTATCGATCAGATATCATGCGGATTTTAATTATATAAAGTATTATTTGTAAATCCATGCAAATATTTAACGTAGTTCTTAAAATCCGAAATACCGAATTGGCATAGTATCGAAAACACACAATTACGTAAGAAATACTAATCGTTAAATATATTTTATAACTTGTAGTAACGAATTTTTGGAACTTTTTCAATGTCATTTTTTTATTACCGTAAAATATTTTTTTGTCAAATTTTGAAATGTCGTAAAAAAATTTTTTTTCATTATTTGAGTTTTGACACAAGATTATAATAATTAAAATACTAATCTCTAAAATAGCTTTTATTCGCAATTTTTCTAAATTTGAACCACATTTATTTGACTTTTTATGAAATAAATTATAATACAAAATTGAAATATTTGCTCCAATAATACATAAAATTAACAAAAATTTATATATTGTATAACCAATTCCAACTTTCGATATGCCTTTCTCTGATATATCGATTTTTTTTAATCCGAACAAAAATCCAGTAAAATTGTAATACATTAATAAAACAGTAAGGTATCTATTAGGTCTCATTTTTAAATTATGAACTTCAGATTTTTATATACAGTTAAGAGCTGGTAATGGAAGAGAAAATATATTTTACCCAGTTTAAATACTAAAATGGACTAATAAACTATTTATTATACTTTCGTATAAAACGCAGTTACAACTGTATTATCAATAATCTTTCTAGTTTACCATATCTAGTTGATAGTCTATTATAACGCAATAGCATTAAATGGGTATTATAATTATGCTTATACACGGCTCCATCCATGTACACTGAGGAGCTTAAGCACCCCCTAGCAAACTGAGGAAAAATATATTTTTATCTAATAATATGCATTTAATATGTGTGTATAGATTATGTATTATGCATAGATAATATCATAATTCTATCATTGTTTAGTGGTGCTATTATCATATAATGTTTAAGTAAATCATATAAAGTCAACGAACTTCCTCTTCGCGATTATTACGTAAAAGACGATTCATTTTAAAACGGGCGGCCATATTTAAAGAGCTTGTTATTCTTACTGCAAGTTTAGTTGAGTTAGAGTTGAATGTTATCGCTTGTGGGTATCGGACGTGTCCGAAATCGCGGTTGAGTGCTTTCATCATTTGGTGGATTCTACGGAACTATGAGGAGTCCAGGCCGCTATCCGTGCCGATTCTTTGACATATGTGCTGCAGGATGTGCTTATAGCCTCTGATCAGACGGTAAATTAAATACGAATCGGAGAAAAGCCACGTCCTATTATTATTGTTTTATACGGGAGTTGACAGCTCTGCTCCCGAGCTTATGTCTAGCAACCTAATCCGTATTTGAAGAACCTAGTTAATGTGGAGGACAACCATCGCAGTCCTGGCCTTAGATTTGAGAACAACGCACCTCTCCTGATGCTTAGTAGGTGGATAGTAGAAGCCCAAAACTGGTGGAGACGCGTAGGGTCCTCCAAGATCTGCTTCAAGTTAGAAAGCTATTGAAATAATAATAAAATTAGATCAGAAACTTAAGCATACGTAAAAGTTCAGATTTGATGTTTTATATCACGGATGAAGAAAATACTACAAATTACATAACTTTATTGTCAATTATTTTTAAATATTTTATTGAATGAAAATCTACTTACGTCCAATGTAGCGCAACGGAAGTCGTAAGTAGAGATCTTACTATATATATTTTACTCTTCTATTATCAGGTTGTTCGGAAAGAAATTTAAATGAAAGACGATTTTCTTATAGTGAATAAATATTTTATTGAATTATATATTGTCATTCTGGTCCAATAACTTTAGCCATCTTTCTAGCAGTAGTATGATTCCCAGCTCATAATTTTTTTGTTCTTTGCTGGCAAAAAACTGATGATTTTGGACCACCTCATTTAAAGTAAATATTTTACTGTCTAAAAAAAATTGTTGAGCCCGGAACAAATAATAATCAGAAGGTGCCAGATCTAGAGAATATGGTGGATGTTGCAGTATATCCCATTCAAGCTATAAGAGCTTTTGGCGAGTTAACAAACTTGTATGAGGTCTCGCATTATCTTGGTGGAACACTACATCGTTTCAATTGATCAATTCTGACGTTTTTTGTTTAAGTGAATCATTCAATTTGTTCAGCTAATGACAGTACAATTCAGAATTGATTGTTGTGTTGTCCGGTAGAAGCTCAAAAAATAGGTTCCTTTAAAATCCCACCAAACAGATAGCATCACTTTTTTTTTAATGACGTCTGTCTAAGTGCTTTGAGCCGGTTTATCTTTTTTACACCATGATCTCTTGCGTGTAACATTATTGTAGACAACCCATTTCTCGTCCTCAGTGATGGTGCGCTTTAAAAATAGTTAATTTTCTGTGACGTTTGAGAAGCAAATCACAGACGTCAAAGCGACGGCATAAATTTCTTTCCGTAAGTACATAAGGAACCCATATGTCGAGCTTCGAGATTAAACCTAGGCATTTCAAATGATCATGAACGGTCGAATTCGATCAATTTAATCTCTTAGCGATCTCACGAGTTATTATTCGCCGGTTTGCATCAATTAATGCTTTTATTATGTCTTCATCAGCTTCAACTGGTCTTCCAGAACATGGTCCATCTTCAACGTCAAAACTTTCAGATCAAAATTTTTCAAACCAGTTTTTGGCACTGGCGTTCTGTCAATACATCTTCTCCATACACATCGGATATTTTTTTTGCTTGAACAGCATATTTACATTTTCAATAGTAAAAATGTAAAATATGCCGAAAATGCTGCTTTTCACTTTCTATATTTTAAAGGGTACCAACCTAAAACTACTGCGTAGAATCAATCGAGCTTTTTCACAAGTAAGCCTTGCTATATCGGCTGTCAAAATATGTAATGATTATGCGGCTTAGGTGTAAAGTTGTCTGTAAAAAAATACAATTAAATCCCCTATTAGGAAAAATCGAAATGACTTTTCGAACAACCCAATATTTCGATTGCACATTAAAAATATTTAAATTTAATCATACTTTATTTTAACTGATGATTCACCTATTATATATATGAAACTGAAACACCATCTAAATGGTTTCTCTTCGTTCATATTTGTTATTATTGTGACAGGTAGATAAATAAAAGGCGTTCCTAACCAATTAAAACCTTTTGAGTACTTTGACTACAATGAATGAGCTTTAATGGCTAAAATATTAATCAAAACTGATTTTTTTTGTAAGGTTAAATCACAAACTATTAAAAAAAAGGTGAATTTCGCAAACTTCTTTGCTATATATTAGTACATTTATCCTTGGGGTATATTGACATCGGTAGCTATATTATGTACTTACTTTATTGTTGTCTGCAGAAGAGGTATCATATGCCCAAATGTGCTCAGCGATTATTTTCTTTTAAAAAAAAAATATAAATTTTGAAATAAATATTATAATAAAAGCTCCGTATCTGATATTTATGATTTATAATTAATTAAATTACTGAATCTAGTTTTTCTTTTGAATGTCTTTGCAAATTAGTCATACTTTAACTATTAAAATTGTTTAAAACATATATTCCTTTGAAAAAATTATTTGAGTTTAAATGTTTGCACTTAACTTACATAACGTTTTTATGCATTTGACTGCAAGAATTCTTTTAAAAATAAAAACAATAAAACTCATTGAATGGGTATTATAGATAACTGATAATTTCTCATATTTATTTTATTAGTAATATTACTTTTGTATGTACAATAACATTTGATGCTATTGTATTGTGATGGCATTCAATTATATAAACATAATAGAGTTAATCCTACGTTTCATAATTTAATAAATGGTTTAATAACCGATTTTAGTATTTAAACTGGGTAAAATATATTTTCTTTCACATTATCAGCTCTGAACCTTAGTTATACACCTGTAATTTTTTATTAAAAAAAATGAGACCCAGTAAATACGTTACTATTTTATTAGTAAATTACAATTTTACTGGATTTTTGTTCGGTTTAAAAAAAATCGATATTTTAGAAAAAAGCACATCGAAAGTTGGATTTAGTTATTTGATATATAAATTTTTGTTTATATTATGTATTATTTGGATCAAATATTTCCATTGTGTATTATTATTTATTTTATAAAGATTCAAATAAATTTAGTTTAAATTTAAAAAATATTCATATAAAAGCTGTTATAGAAATTAGTATTTTAAATATTTTAATTATGTGTCAAAATTCAAATAATGCCAAAAGATTTTATTACCAAATTTCAGAATTTGACAAAAAAATATAATACGTTAATAAAATGAATTTGAAAAAATTTAATAAATTCGTTACAACTAGCTATAATATATATTTATTGCTTATCTCATCTTATATAATGATCAGTTTATTAAACGATGTTAATTTACTATTATTACGGATTTTTAAAATTACGTTAAATATTTGCCTGGATTTACAAATAATACTTTATATAATAAAAATCCGCATGATTTGTGATCGATACTCGTTTTTAAATTCGAAGTTGTTAATTAAATTTAATTATTACAAATATATGAAAGGCAATAGACAAATAATCAATAAATCAACGGTAAAATATCACAATGGGAAAATTTTTAGAATGTATTACGTTTTGGCGGATACAATCGATTTAATTAACACATATTTTGAAGTCACTGTAATATTTTTACCCAAAATTAGAATTATGTCTAAATATTTAAGATGATATATTAATGATAATTTTATAGATATTTGCATTATTAGTGATGTTCATATGGTCACCAATAGTTAATATTACTAATCGCTTAGTCTTATCTGAAAATAAAAGTGAAATAAAAGATTTATTTAATAAAGTTAGTTAATAATGATCTACTATATGTATTTTTGTAATAAAACATTTTTGTTTATATTACAGAAAATTTTTATATTATGGGTAGCTTCATATTCAACTAGAATTTTATGCTTTATCATAATTAGTGAAATTCTTCAAAAGAAAAAAAAAGCGACTTTAAAACTTGTTGCTAAACTACTCCTTGTTGCAGGTAAACGTACATTAAAATTTATAACAGACAAATTATAAAATATGCATTATAATAAATAATATTTTTATATATTTTAGATTTCGTTGAAATTGAAAGATTTGCAAGATCAATTGTTTACAGAGACACACAAATTAAGTGTTTTGGAATGCTTCGTGTTAATTTTAAACTTATTTCAAAAACTTTTAATGCAGTAATAACATATTCGTTTCTAATAAATTCAACAATAAATACGTTAGTAAAAATGTAAAACAGGACGCATATTTATTATTTATAGATCTGCATCATTTCTAATTGTATGATAATTTAATTAATACACTTTAATGTAGCACTCTTTTAATAAAAAACATATCTATATATAAGGTGTAGTAAAAAGTCTTGTCGTATTTTAAAAAGGTAGTTTTAGAATCAGTTGTTTTCTAGTCCTATGACGAACCAAGACGTATTGTTTTATTATTTGCTTGTCAAGACACGTCTCCTTCTGTGTTCAATACAAAAAAAAAACAATTTTTACCCAACCCAGTCGCAATGGACGAATTTGTTCCTTAAGAAGACCATTAGCATAACTGCATACTCCTTCAGTTTCTCTCCAAGAAAAGCGCAACTATTGCTACAAGAAATATTTGAGACATTTATGGAGACGTATTAGATGTCAGAAAATGTCAACGCTGGTACAGAAAATTTAAATCCGAAAATTTTGACTTAAAAAATGAGCCTCGAAGTGGACGACCCTGTACATTAAATAAAGCCGTCATAAAATCTGAAATTGAAATAAACCCAACTATAACCATCAAAGAACTGTCAAATATAACCGGCACAGTGAGGTCCATCACTCAGAAGTGTCTGATAAAATGGGAAAGATTCGAAAAGAAGGAATTTCAGGTGAAAATCTTCCTCCTTCACGATAATGCAGGTCCCCATGTCGCAGATTTGTCCCTGAAAAAAATGGATGACTTGGGTTTTTGGCGGCTTTACTGCATCCTGCTTACTCGCCAGACTTAACGCCTTTAGACTACTATTTGTTTTGTTCTATGGAACACTATTTTAAAGATAAATCATTCCAAAAAGAAAGTGAAGTGAAATCGGCCATTTCTAAATGTTTTAATTCCAAGTTAGCAGAATTGTTCAAGAAAGGTATTTTAGATTTGGAAAATGGATGGCAGAAGGTTATATAATGTACCTCTAATTATTTTTTGTAAAAATAAATTATTAAATGTATAAAAAAATGAATTTGAATTTTATTGAAAAAATACGACAAGACTTTTACAACACCTAATTTAAAAATGTGTAAGTATAGATCTCCTTTCTGTCAGATCGCAGATTGCATCCGATATTATATTTTAATAAAACATATGTATTGTTTTATTTTATGGAGTTAGGGCTACGGAATAAGGTGAGTAAACTATTAGAATGGAAGTGCATCCAAAGGATATAAGATGGTGTAGATTTAAGTGATAAAATATCTTTGAAGTAATATTGGCATAGATTTCAAATTAATTGGTTTATATTTTTTAACGTCTAACGCTTAAGAAAGTTTAATAAGTATTAAATATAAGTAGGCAACAGCTGAAAAATGGCTTTAATTTAGGGAATTCTTCTATAAATATAGGTTTTTAAGTCAGATAATTATCAAATAATACTCCAAAGCGTTTAAATTTATTTAATAAATATTGGTATTAATTAAAAAAATGGATTTTTTCAGGATTAATTATATAAAACCACCTTTCTGTCCAATATTCTGTCAATCAAATCAATATTTCTGTAGTAGTTTGGTTATATAAACAAAATGTGAAGAGATTTGATTATACAGAGTTGTTAAAGTCTGTTTATTGGTAGGACACATGACATGGAATTACTTATAATGCGAATGTAGAAGAAAATTTCAGGAGCTTTGACGTCTGGTTTCATAAAATAAATGTATGTACATACATCTGTCTCCATGTAATATTTCAACGTTTTTCCATTCCATGCCAGCTAGTTTGACATCAGAGATACGAACCTAGAGATTCCACCCAGGAGCATACTAGTACTCCTCTAGCTCTGAGTTGCTATATAGTGAGATATTTATTTTTATGTTTCCTAGCCAGGCGCATTCCTGGAATATATTATTCAGTCTCTACAACTGGATTGCTAACAATTTATTGCAATCGGTCTCTACATCTAAAATCAATCCGTGGAAACGTATAAATATTATAAATTATTTATGATGTCAGATTATACTTTTGAATAGTTAAGAGTGTGTACAGTCCGAGCCGGTGTGAACAAGTGCCCGTTGCCGGTGAAATATTGGAGTTGCAACATTCTTCAGGCGAAATGTCTGCAAAATTCCCCCGAGTGGGATCAGTTACAAATTGCGTTGGCGCTTTTAAAAAAAAATATTTTCAAATTATATTCGGGCCAATCGTACGGAGGCCGTAAATCAAACGTGTCCGTAGGTAAGTTGCCAAATTTAATTTTGCCGCGGATGTAAGCTTTAAAGAAAGCTCGAGGTTTTGTTCAAAATTGAGTCATAATGGTTTGCGGATCCACTTTAAGCATTGCAGGATCCAGATATCGGGCAAGACCCGCCTTTTAATAAATCCCTTTTGTTTTCGGTCCCGATATTCTATGTGAGAGATTTTAAATTATTATTTTCTTATCCCGGGGGATGAAGCCTGGAATATGTGTAGGTATACTGTTGCAAAATGAGATTCAGGTACGTGGGAAACTGATGGCTTAAGGTGTGGCATCTCTTCCACTTACTAAATTAATTAAGGAATGTATGAAAAGTGTATTAAAATTTATAAATTATCAGCAAAGCTTTTTTAGATTTATTTGAATTTAAAAATTCAATCTGCATGTCTGTGAAGCTAGCCGTTTTATAGGCAGAACAAAAATACATAACACTTTATTTGATCACATATTCGGCTTGCGTAATCCAATCGCAGACATATTACTCTTTAGTTTTTATTCAAGTTTGGCCCGAACCCACATATTCGGCATTGTGATATAGGCTCAAAGAGAATCCGGTTGCAGTTTATAGACTTCTGAGACGTGCCAAGTCACTCGTAAAATTTAAATTGAATCCGTAATCTTTTTGGGGGTGGTGTAAGTTTCGCATTGGCATACAGTCGGGTGTGGGTTCTCGCCTACACGGGAATGTAAAGAATCCGGCGAAAAACGATAACGTATCACCCCCTTACTTTGGACAGAATTACAATTGCCCTGTCTCCGGCGCCCAAATATCAAAATTAAATCTCGCCAGAAAAAACGGGGCGACTCTAACTTTATTTTAAACGAAATTAAAATCTGTTTTTGCGTAAAACTATACAGTTTTTTTTTATTTATCCCCCAACTTAAATTAACTCGTGATTAATTTAATTAGAAGGAAAGTTTTCCGCCGGTTCAATGGTATATTGGAGAAAAAACGACGAAGGAAGGAAGAACGGGAAACGGTAAAAGGCACTAAAAGACATTTATACGAGCGGAATGTCTATAGGAGCTATTTACAAAATCGACCGGAAAAGGCGAAAAAATAGAACCAAAGAATACAGAGATCTTCCGTTATTTTGCAAATGGATTGGACAATGAAATTAAAAATTTAAATGGAAGACGTATAATGGGGAAAGTGGAGTAACAGACTTTGACACTTTAAAATGAAGCTTTCCATAACAATCCAACACAATCAGATTTTTTTTTATATATATTATATTATCAAACATAATAACATCATTTATTAATGCAGTCTATATTATTAATTATATTGTAAAAAAACCAGATAGTGATAGCATTCCTCAAATGGATAAATAAATATTTTGCATCACATAACTAACTATTTCGTTTCAATTTTCCAATATTTTTTCACACAACAACTTAATCTCTTAAAGTACAATTTCTAATAAAAAAAATGCTTTGTCCTTTAAAGCTATTTCTGGAATTTATTATCATGTATGTATTTGTACATTTTTGCTTGACAGGTTTAAATCAAGCAACAAAAACTCAAGGGATGCATCTTATTTTGGACAATCCTCAAAACTGTATATTAAGCTAGCTATCTGTATTTATAATTAATAATATGTCTGTGTTAACGCAAAAATTTGCATCTCAACAGTTCACAGTAAAGTTGTATTTAATATATAAACAGTACTTTAAACTATTTTACCACAACAAAAATGAGTAAAAAAACATTTGTTTTATTTTTTTTATCGAGATGTTTATTTTTATCAAATCAAACATATTTGTTTCATTTGATTATTATATTTTTTGGTATATAGACTATATTTTAATATATATAAGCAAGGGCGGCTCGTCCATATACACTGCGGAGCTGCAGCACCCCTAAGCGAATTGAGGGAAAATGTATTTTTATATATTAATATATATGTGCCTATTGATTCTATATTATGTATACGGAAATACAAATTTAAATTTAGTGTTACGCCGTACGGTGTAGAGCAAGAGCGCTGTCTGCTCGTCAGCGCTACCAGCGTCGTGTATTGGATGGATGCGGGGTGGCAGCGCGAGGTGGGGGGTTTCGTCGCTAAGCGGTGTGTTACGCTGCGACTCGGAGCAATCTCGAAGAGTCACTTTTGAGATAACTTAACCCTTTTTATACACGGTAGATACTTTTTTCACTAGAAATCGTGTAAAATGTATTCGCAAACGCTGTGAGCTAAAGAGTTCCTGGATTTTCCTTTTGATGCTTTGGTAGTAACCGTTCAGCATCGATTCTCTCCGGAGGAACTTCTCTTCACAGACCAAACGGTTTCCTGAGAAACTACTCCTGGTCTATCAATCGGTATCCTGGGAGACTTTTCTTCGCAAGCCGACTGTGCTGATCTTCGAAGATCTTCGCTGACTAACTTTAAGGACACAGAGACCTGAGACCATTTCAAGATCCCAAGAACCCGAAATAACTTCCGTTGAATACCTGAACACGCACATCAACACAGAGGTCCAGTCGTTATTTTTGGTTAAATAAATATTTTACACAGCAACGATCCTTTAATCACTGATTCAATACCATCACCATTGATTGCTGTATACTTGATTCGGCCATATTAGGCCATTTATATAATTTATTTGTAATAAAATATCATAAA
>JAGXCT010034398.1:46734-67711 GCA_022495035.1 Philopotamus ludificatus
TGGTCTAGTAGCGAATATTGTGGAACCACGACAGCTTCTTTGTTCCAAACCACCATTTACCGCACACTTTTCTCTCCATGATGGTCTACAGAACACAATAATTTTAAAATATACATAAAAATATTTCCTATGATTATATATTTATTACTACAGTTATTTTTTTTAATTTAAAATTAATATATTTCGATCATCTCCAAGTTTTGCAAACGCCATCGCATTATTATTCAGGTCGCATACTTTCGACGACAACAAATGCTTGCCGCAAATTAAATCCACGGATTATCTCTACTTGTTTTATATGGGTAAATTTTAATTTTCCGTCATGAAAAGAGCTTATCCACTTATGAAAATAATAATTATATTATCGTTTTCCGGTTATTTATCTATTAGAGAATTTTCCGGCGCTCGAGCATTTGGAGAGCCATCGAGAAAAAATCTTAACGTCTTTATTCGCTTAGTGTATTATTTAAGAAAATATCTTACGGGATTACTGTTCAAACATCGCCCTATATAGGTGGAGGAATATTCTTTTCTCCTGTGGGTTTTTATTATTTTATGGCTGCAGGTTGCGGTAACCGAAAAAGAAGTCGATCCTCTGAGGGCCGTGTATATCAATTTCTGAAAGAAGCCCTGGCTTTCCCGGCGAACTAAATTATTTACATTCAATTGAAAATTTCAATAGGATGCTCACACTTTCGTGAAAAATACATTAGCCTCCGCGCTTGTTCGGCTTCCGCGGCATTGCCTCACTCTTTATTTCAGAAAGATACACTTTTTTACTACGCAAAAATACATGGAGTGTGTTATTTACTCGTTCAGCCCTGTCATCTCCTCTGATACCTCTTATCTTATAAATTTCAACGTTGAACAAGAAAAAAAATGAAAAAATAAAATATGCCAAAGGTGCCGTTTACGCCAGCCGTACTTGATTGATCGCCAATTTTATGCTTTTAAGCGACATTTTCGTATATTATGTTGTTATAATTTGCGTATTTTGTTGCGTTAGTATAATATTGTGAAATACATGTATTGGAAATCACAAAGAATGTTTATATTATTTTTATTATTCGCACTTACCTGATGAGATATGTATTCTAATGAATCCGCATTAATTTATTATAATAATATATAAAATTATTTTAATACCGGAAATAACATCAGTATTTATTATTCTTTATTACAGTAATATTTCTGCTATTGCAAGAATTCCGTTAATTTCAATTTTATAAGGCTTTATCCATCACGCCCGTGTACATACACATCATTAATATAAATACATTTTTCATCTTCAATAACAGCGGAAAAAATGGTATATTAAAAAGGCCGGAAAAACATCGCAAATCCCATCTGGCGTATTTGTTTGACTGGACCGATGCCGGCAATATTTAAAGCTCAAAAACTCGGATCCGGAGGTAAATAAAGCAAGGGATAATGAACACATTTCATTCTGGCCATCTTCGAAATTCTTTCGAGTAGAATTTTCCTTATATTAAATTCGGCCATTCGGAAACCCGACTCAAAATTATCAGCGATGGTCCATCTTTTGTACGGGGGCGAATAAAGTTTTTCCGGCACCGGGGAATATACCCGCCGCTATCGGTCTTGTAACCACTTGACCTATAGCTGCGAGCTGCTTGTGCGATCTCATTCGTAATCATCTGAGAGATTCCGCTTTGTTTATTTAAGAGATATTTTAACTTTGAAATATTTTTATTGGACTTATAACCACTTGGAAATTTTATTGGTAGAGCAGACGGTAATATTTATATACAAAAAATATGCGTTTATATTTTTTTCCACCTTAAATATAAAATACTACTGTGTAGCTGTATTCAGAACGTTATTCTATTTTTAAGTTTTTCCCTTTGTTAAAAGTCTTATTATTTAATAATTTCTCGTTCAACGTTCAGTGTTTACTTTGAGCTTTTTTAAAATAATCAAATATATTCCTCTTATAAACAAATAAATGACTTTTCAAACGATGAAAACCCTTTGAATGATCTAATTTATTTTAAATACGTAGAATTACTTGTATTATTAATATCTTAAGTACATAATATTGGCAGTGAAGTAGTACATAATTTAATAATGAAATTAATTATATTTAGATAATAAGTGATATTGATGAAACAAATTTCTAAATTTAGATTGTGATTTATTTTCGTAATTAAAAATAATATATATTTTATATAGGATTTATCTAAATTAAATACACTCTAACAATCATTATCATGGAGATATCTTGAATCCTCTACAGCGCTTTAGCTGATTTCAAAGGGTCAAAAGTGTTAAAGTCTTACGAAAAAAAGGCAAACCAAAATCCGAGAAACTCCTTAAAATTGATAATGACATTTTAAAATCATTAGTTGAGTCCGATTTGCGTAAAACAATTAAGAAATTGTCACAAGACTTCAGTTGTACATGATTAATAGTGAAGGATAATTTAAAAGTCAGGAAAAAATATTGGCATATTGAATAATATTTTCTTAATGGTCTTAGAGGAGCACTAACTATATTTTTATCATAACTGTCCAAATCAAGAAAGATTTCTTAGAAGGATTGATACCAGGAATAAAAATTGGATCCTCAAAATTCATCCGAGTAAAAAAATAATGACTTTTATAAATTTGTATTCCTGTGTCTACCTTGGACCACGATTAACCAAAAAAGGTTGTCCTTTTATATTGCATTGGATGTTAAGGTAATAATTTAATATAAATTACAAAAACCATTGTTAACGTAAAAGTGTATTCTAAGTAACGTGAAAGTGTATCCCTAAAAAACGATAATTTTTGGGGAAAATACAAGACGAACATCTATTCGACGAACTTTTAATATAGTAACATCGAAAAAGAAATAAAAATACTAATTAAAGTATTATTTTTTTTTAGATTTTTTTGCCTTTAGTCGATGGAACACAAAAAATAAAAATGTTGAAAACTTAAATCACTGAGTCGTTTTATAATATTACTGTTATAAAACTAGTAGTATACTTGTGCCGATGGGGAATATTAGGGACCCCAAGTTTTTGATTTTCTTGATTTTTCCGAATAACTCTCTTAATATAAATCCATATCCATATATAAAGAAAAATCAAAACTTTAATTTTCTTTAAAAATACTAAAGAATAAATATAATATTGTCTGCAGTTACGAAAAAAATATAAAAATATCAATGTTTGCTTTGATAGACCCCCTTCCGACGAGGCGGTTGTTTTCGAGCTGCCGTGACGATTGGGTTAAAAATAGACAATGAGTAAATAGAGTGTATGTAAGGTGGTATTAAAAAACTTTAAAATCTGTAAGGAAGATCACAAAAAATAGTTGAGAACAGAATAGCATTGTGCTGATTTTCTGTCGAAATAAAGAATCTTATTTATTGCTGCTTTGCTTTACCTAACATTATTTTATTAATTTTATTTTATAAATAAATTTATAAACTAAAATAAGCTACATATCTCCACGTTAAAATATACAAAAAGCTTAGCTTAAAACCTAAAATCAAGATTAATAATTTTATTTAAAAAAAATAGTTTTGTCGAAGTTTTTTTATCTCAATTAAATACAATCGAATATTTTCAGTACTTTATTGCTATAATGATATTTACTCTTTTAATGTATATATTAGACATACTGTCATTTATCCAGAATCTATTTTTTGTCCTTGTAAGTCCACTAGTGCTACTAAAACTTTTTATGGTCATTACGCGATTGAGCTTAAAAAATATACTTTAATCACATATTTTTTAGGAACGTGATTTTTTTGACTATATCTATAATACAGTAGTTTTTCGTTGCCTGAGAAGCGCTCCTGTCAAATACCATGCTTTTCTGTAACAATCCTATAATTTTATAAGCTTTACCATCAGATTGTCATGTATTCAAATATTACTAACGAATAAAATAATAAAAAGGATTCTTATTACTTTTACAAGCGTTAAATATGCTTAATGATTTTCATTTAAATAATAATTAAGTCGCAATTTTTTGCACGTACTACTTAAAAATGTCCCCAAGGGATTTCCACCCCTGTCCCTCCCGAACTTCCGCTCCTTTGCCAGATTCTAAACAGTCACAATAAATCAGACCCTTACACCTGTACCTGCAAAATTGCACAAGAAAACAACAAACAAGAAACAATACGAAAGGTTTAATAAGACAGGGAGGGTTGACTGAAAACGACTGTCGACATCCGGGGAATTTACAATTGCAAAGCCCCCGGTGTCATTTGTAAAAAGGAGACCCCGGCAATTGTTTCCGCGGAAGACACTAGTAACCGATTCCCCAACATAATGCCACTAGAATGTATAGTTATGAATGAATTTTAAACAGCCCCATTATTATTCATTGGATACAGTTATGTATTAGGGATCGTTTGCGATATTTATGCTATGATGTCGGCGCCATTTCTCGCCTTTCGCACTAAAATGCTTCGCAATAAATAAGATATTGGATAAGAGTTGATATTATGCGTATCGTCGCATAATAAAATATTGCGGGATAACCTACTCTATGCCATAAATTGTATGGCGTGTAGACTTGGATTATATATTATGGGAAAAAGTTGTCTCTTGACATGTGAAACTTGTAAAATATATGAGAATGTCGTTTTAAATGCATCTTGCTTCACAGATATCTACTATATTTATTTTCATCTACCAAAATATATCTATCAGTAAATAAATATATATTATTAATATTCATAGGTTATTTTAATATAACCTGATGACTGTTGATGAATACTTTTTAGACAATTTAGAAAAAAAAATAAAAATATATGTGTCGCTATTAACACGTTGCGGTCCGGTGAACTCGAAAACGCGTCCTCGTTGCCGCTGAAGTTAAACCAAAATCATTTATGTTTCATTGATACGCCACACTTTCAGAAGATTTGAACTATTTTTTTTTACATAGAGATAACCTTCCTAAACACAACAAAAACAAATTATTGACGTAACTTAAATGGTATCAGAGTTACATCGATTTAACTGAAGTACATAACTTTCGCTATTTTTTCGCGTAATCGCCCGGCCCATCGCAAAACTCGGCGCGGAACCCAGCGGACCGGAATGTGTAATGTAAATAATATTTGTTAAAAATTAGATATAACACAGGTAACAGATTTTAAAATTCATGATTTTTATTACACATTTTTTTTAGATTTTAAAATAATTAGTTTTTGATTACGCAAGATCTTGATTTACATTTTGACTAAATTGTGTTTTTTAATTGGAAATTATTTTATAGTTCGGTTTTAGCATAGAACTTAGCAGTTTTAGTTGTAGCCAAGTTCTAGTTACTCTAACTATTTTGTGTAACATAGCATTGCGATGAGTTTAGTTGGGGACGCCCAGTTTTTGATTTTCCTCAAATAACTCTTTTATTATAAATACTAAAGTCACAGCCTTTTTGTGTTGGTTAAAAAAGACTAAAGAATAAATAATAAAAATAATGATTGTACTTTATTATTATTTACATTGTACAGCCTTCGTATTCATCGGTTTTAAGTTTTTAATTTTTCTCGATTTACTCCTTTAATATTCTATATGTCACAAACTATTCATTTTTGTCTAAAAAGTCTAAAGAATAAATATTATTGTAATAAATAATCATTGTCTGTAATTGCGGAAAAAAAATAAAAACAACAATATTCGATTCTGTTGCTACGGGCGCGATGTTTTTTCTCGCTCGCATCCGGTACGATGAGCCAAGCGCGAGTGAAACTAACTAGTAACACGTGTTTCAAGAACTCAATCGGCGGAGTGTACTCAGTTTGTGGCGAGACATCGCTGAGAGAGTTGGCATTTAAGTGTCATATTGATTAGTTAAAAAAATAAATATCTATCAAATTATGAAGCATATCATGAATAACTATTTTTATTATTAGAATAATTCATTTTAAAAAAGGTCAAGTTATTAATAAAGAATTCATCAATATGTTGACTTGCTTGGGGTATCTGAGAGACCCCTTCGGATGAAGAGGTTGTTTTTAAGCCGCCGTGACAAATATATGGAGTCCAAAATATTGACCATATTTTGAATTTTTCTACTAATTAATGCGTGCGTAAATGAAGCGCCCACGGTGACGTCTCGCCGCACGCTGAGTCCTTATGGCACGTGTCTTATGTACATTTCACTCGCACTTGGCACATCGTACCGGATGCGAGGGAAAAAAATACCGCATCCGATTTTTATTTTTTTTGCAATTGCGAACAATAACTTTTTTAGAAAAATACAAAAAGATTGTGACATGTAGAATTTATATTAAAAGAGTTATTCAAGAAAAATAATAAAAAATAGTGTGCCCAATAGACGTCTTCGGAACGACTAGGTGAAAGAGTTATTATGCAACAAATTTCGAATAAATTCTTTATCTGTTAAAAATTGATGCATTGTAAAAAACCCAATCTTTAAATAAATTCTTTAATTTATTCTTGACAAGTCTGGTCACTAAAATAACACAAAAAAAGGACTTATATATAAATAATAGTCCCTGAAAAAGCTTAAAAAAAGTATATTTTTTTTAATACTTTTATCATTTTACATATATTGTATATTATCAAAAAATAATAGTAATTTATCTATATAAATATAATAATTAATTCCAAAATATAAATATCAGCAAATCCGACGTATACTTTAAATATTGGAATCAGCGGTTTTCATGTACCAATACACGGAGGCAACATTTTAACATTTCTATCGGGAATTACGACATGACTTTCACATTTGCATTTTGCTTCAGAATTTTAATCAGAATTTATTACTAATACCCCCAAAAATAACATCATTGTCAAAATACACGGGTACAGGGCTTGTTCACTCGAAGCATGAATTATTTAATAGCTGGGAATTGGATACTGTATATTTTGAGGTATGTACGAATTAACATTAATACTTATACATTTTAATGCCTTTTTAAAATTTGCACGTTTAGGTGAAAATAAAACATATAAAAACACACAAATGGATTCAAATGTTTTATTGATATTTTTGCAGAAGGTCCCATAATAAAATTTATAAATAAAACATAATATTTATCGCCAATACATGACAAATAACAATCATATAGAACTTATTTGCTTAATTTAAAACAGTTATATTTATTTAAAAAATAACTTATATTTAAAAAATAAAAAATCTACAATGTTTTTAATTCTTATTATATTTATTTGATTTGATCTGTATTATTTTTTTATTAGTAATAATAATAATAATAAAATTCATGATAATACATTGTTATTTTTTTAATATTTTATATATACTTACATTATTATTACATGAGATCACCATGTTTAGCTAAATATTTTTACGCATATTAATTTTATATATATATTACAAACAATACGTATTTGTATTATTAATTAAATGTTATATATATGTACAATATGGTCAAAATTGATATCATTATCGGATCAATATTTAAATATGGACATTTCGAAATTTCTGCCTACTACCAGAACCGTAATATTAAAATATTTACAGTTTATTATATATGCATTATGAGATATTTATTTTATTAAATTATCGTTTGTAATATTCCATATTAAATAATGTTGCGGTTCGATTAATTATTTTCAGAATTTTCTGCCATGGAATTCATAATTAAAATCCAATCATTTTCCTATTTGAACACCGTTTTAATTTTCACCATGCAATTACAGACATGACAAAATTTCCATCACGCAATTTGGTCACATTATACGCAACGACAGAATTAAATTTTCTCACTTTTATTTAGGGCAAAGGGAACGAATAAAGGCGAGGGTGTGGATGTTAGAGGCGATCGTTATAATAATTTTAATATTTTATGGAATAATTTTTGGGTGAAAAAAAACCTTTTAGAAACAGAATTAAATGGAAAGCTTTCATCGTCGAAATTTTCTATGGGTAAAAAATTCTCAACTAATGGACCATACTATAGATTGACCGAAACCCTTAAATTATTTTTAAAATAAAATTTGATATGATAAAATAATGTCATGTTTAACTATAGTACTAATTTTTTTTATTATTCGATTACCAACGTAGTATACTTTCAGCTTGTCTCGTATATCACAAGGCGTTTGATTCATCATACCATATCAATACGCAGAAATCTAAACACCCGCAAAAAATCTGTTCATATTGTTTATTTTTTATTTTGATATCACACAGCGAATTTATTAGCTTTCTCTTATTTACCTTGTGATATGTCAATGATATCAATATCTCATTAGACCCATTTACAACTAAATAACGTACGGATCAATCAGTCTTATTTCTATACAACATTTCACTGCGTTCTTAGTTAATTTATTAATTGTTTTTGAGTTTTTTGTTTTAACGATGCACTAAACAAGCACATCAGACGCGGTCTCCACCGCATGCTTATCTCAGACATTCATCTCGGATATCGCTGCTTGCGGCATCCTTCCCGATTTTTGATTACACGACTTTTGATTGGAATAATGATGTGCCGATTGAGTACCAGGAGGCGTTTTCGATCTGGGCACAGGAGGAGTTCTCGGCAACGTCATATGCATTCCGACAGAACCATTCGGATGATTCATGCTCTGCGTCTGCTGTATATCTGCGAGGTTATGCTGAGCGTTATTCAGGAATGTGGTATTCTTCGGCAAAGTCATGCAGTTCGAATTGTATTGCTGCTGCTGTTGTTGCTGCTGTTGTTGTTGTTGTTGTTGCTGATAACTAAAATTCATTTTTCTAGGCAGCGTCATGCAATGTCCTTGATTCGCCATTTTTTGATTTTGCGGACTAGCTTTCTGCATCAATTGCATGTTACCGTGGCACATATTCTGACATCCAGAGTTCATGTTGGTGAAGTGCGGATCGTTAGACGTGTTTCTCTGCAGCGTTGTCGTCATCATAATGGAGTTTTTATCTTGGTGATCAACGTCGACGATAGCACTGCTGCTCTGAGAATGCCCTATAAAGTAATGAGGGTGCTTACTGCTTAAATTATCAAAGCCATTGTTATGGTTTCCGGCCCCGCTGTTGTAAGCTCTTTAATTTGCAGTCGGGTCTTGTCTCTGCATACACCGGCAAATACAGTAACGTTCAATATCAATAGCAGCCGATCGCTACAGACGCTGAGTGCTGTGAATATGGTATCCGGCAGCCTCTGAACAAATGTCGGATCTTGATGAGTCGCGTCAGGACCCGATGGTTCGTATGTACGTTGAGCTCTGGACGGACTGAGATGACGACACGCCTATGGTATCCATAGTAGCTTGCGGTAGGTCTACGTCAGCATTTTGTAATGGCCTTCTGTATAGTTCATGGTCATCGTAATAGGTTGTTCTCGTTAAAGGGTCAGGTCTCACGGCATCCGTCGTACATAGTCGCTGCCGCGTTGTGGTTTCTGGAGGTTGTGCCGGCGATGACATCCTTTTCATCCCCGATCGATGTAGTTCAGGAATTAACCGCAACCACACGGAGAGTTGATGGGCCTGGAAATGATTTTTTCATAATGCGGCTCTATTACCCAAGCCGAATAGAAATTAATAAAAACATTAACACATTAACGTCGTAATTTATCGTAAAAATAATTCGTATTTTACCGATCTCCAAATATTTCGATGTGGCACGTACTCATCCCATACGATCGTCTTGTATCGATTCTCTGAATGGGGCAACACGGACCGTCGATGGTATTCGTTGGGATTCCTCAAAAACACATAAACACGGCCTTTAAATATTGTTTAAAAAAATATTTATTTATCCGGCGACAACGAAGCGGGATAAATGCGCAACATTTCGTGAAAGAAACAAATGAGTTATTACGGAATATAAAGAGAAATGTAAAGTAATAAAAAAAAAGCCGTTTTGCGAAAACCATTCGACCTTTTTTTTTTCGGGCATTTTGGCTAAGGCGCGTTGCCTGGCCTCAGTGTCTTTGACCATATTAAACTGGGCCAGGGTTTATGTATTTAGACACAATAGTTCTGGAATTTAATACGAATAGGTGTGGGTATTTCACTAGAAAACATATATGCACATATGTACACGAATGCCGTTTAAAGATGAACATAGAATGCTCGATAATAATTTTCCGGTCCTTAAATTATACTATGTAATATTTATGATCTAACTCATATTCTTTTATTAAAAAATGATTCAAATATGTAGGTTTGTTTGAAACATAAAAATTTATTAACTATGAAATAAAAGTTTTTTATTTTTTATGTAACATTACGTATTTTTTTCAGGATTTATATATACAGAAAAATCTGCAATTGCCTGTATGTACATATGTAGTACAACATGTGCTAAATTTTAGGGTCTTTTTATTGATGGAAAAATCTGCTTTAAGGGTTTTGTAGGGTAATAAATGATAAACGCTTCTCGCAAAAAAAAATTTTGATGAATCATTGGAAGAGCCTGCTTTAATTAATACCTCTGTTATTTTACATGTAATCATTTATTTAAATATTTAGACAGATCTTTAATTTCCCCATCAAATATATTTCTATCAAAGAAACGTTACACAATTTTGTAATTTTTTTCAGTGAATTATTAAAATATTTCGTAAAATAAAAATTGAATATGCAAAAACTCGCTGTGCACAGATTAATAAGTCAAATGCATATGTAGACATGGTTTTAAAAAAATGATGGTTTTCCGAATATTTAATTTATATTGAAATGGAAATAATAATATTAATATTTAAATTTCATTTTATTTTTAGTTATTCGTGCTATAACTCCACTATGCACTTTTAGTCGAATCTATGAGTTAATCTCTTTATATTTTTATACAAATTTATTAAAAGAGATATTCATTTGATAAATTCTTCATCAATAACTTTTCTTTTTTTAATTATTTATTCTAAAAATAATAATAGTTATTCATGACATGCTTCATAGTTTGATCGAAGACCGACTACTGAATTCTAGAGGCACGTGTCACTAATATACGTTTTACTCGCATATCTTTTTCATGCAGATGAGGACAATAAAGGTCAATGATTATTTATAATATTTATTCTTTAGACCCTCGTAGACAAATACAAAGAGTTTGTGACATGTATGATTAATAATAAAAAAAATATTAAACAAATATCAAAAACTTGGGGTTCCAAATATACTCCATCAGCACGGCTTGATTAAAAAGTCCTGAAGAATATTATATAAAAAATATAACGTGTGTCTTGTAATATACAATTTGTCGTAATAATCATTTAAATTACCATCACGTATTTTAAATTAATATACAGAATGATTTATCAAAAAAAATACATAATTTTAAGCTTTCATTGGTATATAGTTAGTATAAAAATAAAATAATATTATAATACCTAATTATTATTATTATTTTTAATCTGTTAACAGAACAGACATTTAAAATATAGATAATACTTTTAATTAATTTCAACATAAAAAAAAAGAAAAAATATTATTCTTACCCTTATCAAAATAAAAAAAAAAATACTCATTACCCAAATCGAATAACATGTAAAGGATGTGGAAAGGATTCGTGACTGGACCATGGCGAAATTTCTTTACTCGCCGGTGGACGAAATGCAAACACAGTACGTTTAGTTGAACACATCGACATTTATTAATTAAAAAAATAATTGGCTACGAGGCAGCAATATTGTTACGAATAAACACGATCGAGCCGAGACGTCCTGGTGCGCTTCCTGTCAGACCTCTGGCAATGACGGCAATCCTGGCGTCGAGAGTCCAGAGGTCGTAGAGGCACCCTTCCTTCCTGGTCCTCTCTATCGGTGGGGCCGGGGGGCACGGAGTAGCTCGACGAAGCATGCCAGTCTGCGGTCCCAAGTCGTGGGAAGCTGAGGCGGAGTCCTGGCTGATCTGGTTGGTTGCGCTGATTATATGGTGTCGGGAATAAATGGCCATACGAAGGACAGAGGAGAGTCTCCAGAGTCGTCATGGCGAAGTAACGCAGGAGCGTGTTCACGCTGCAACTGCGGGCGGAGGCGGGGAAGCGTGGTAGATTTCCGGAGCTGCAGTATTGTTGCCAACATGACGTTACCCAAACACGTGGAATAACCACCACAGAGGTAGCCCCAGTGTCGGCGAACCTTTGCACGTCGACACGAAAAGAGTGTGGTTATCAATAACAAAATGTTAATAACCGTGTTTGATTACTTCGGGTCCGAGTCGATCACGTCGGGGGGTCACTCAATTGTGCTGATGTGGAAAGGATTCGTGATTCGACCATGGCGAGCCTTTACTCGCCGGTGGATGAAATGCAAACACAGTACGTTTAGTTGAACACATCGACACATTTATTAATTAAAAATAATTATTACGAGGCAGCAATATTGTTACGAATAAATGCGATCGAGCGACGTCCTGGTAGCTCTCTGTCGCGACCTCTGGCAATGACGGCAACCCTGGCGTCGAGAGTCCAGAGTGTCGTAGAGGCACCCTTCCTTCCCGGGTCCTCGACGAGGGGCCGGTTGGGGCACGGAGTGCTCGACGAAGCATGCCAGCCCGCGGTCCCAAGTCGTGGAAGCTGAGGCGGAGTCCTGGCTGATCTGGTTGGCTGCGCTGATTATATGGTGTCGGAATAAATGGCCATACGAAGGACGAGAGGAGAGTCTCCAGAATCGTCATGGCGAAGTAACGCAGGAGCGTGTTCACGCTGCAACTGCGGGCGGAGGTCTGCGCGGGGGAAGCGTGGTAGATTTCCGGAGCCGCGTATTGTTGCCAACATGACGTTGTTCCAAACACGTGGAATAACCACCACAAATATAATTACTCAATATAATGTACTCTCATTACTTGGCCACATCAGGCAACATACATTTTTTTATTTATCATCGTCAGGCTTGTACAGAGAAATGGATTTGCTCGACATACTACTCCACAAGTTGATTGATGAATGTTTTTGCCATGGTATTAAATGTTGTTTTCGTTTGATTAATCTATTAGCGGAATAGCACTCCACTCTAAGGGGTTGGTTTTAACGAGGTGAACGAATCGGATTAAAATACGAAACCCCCCGAACATATTTCGCGATACAACCTGGGTCGTAAATTGAAGGTATTCATTACCATAATAGCTTCTTTTCGATACGGGGGCCCTCGTAAATTCTCTATTCGCACAATGCTCGCTACATTTTTCACGCGGGAAAATTGGCGAAAAGTATCCTTGAATGAATCGTATAATTTATAAAGAAAATTTATCGACAACGGGAGCGGAGCCATGTCGAACAATGGACGTGTGTACTTAATTCTTATTTTTTTTATTTCAATTTTGTACAAATCAAGTGTGAGTGCTAATGGGTCAGCCAGTGGTAATGAAATTTACGTCGTGCATTTGTTACTTAGCATTTCCTGCTATTTTTTCTTCGCTTTTCGCGTTGAAATAATAACACAGTCGGGCTCGAAAGGAGTGGCAATTATTTAGCTTGTTCTTGCAACTAATGACGAAATGAAACACGTTTGCTGAAAGGTAATCGCGGTACAAATGGCATACAATAAAAAATGATGAATGAGGTGGAATGTAACGAAGTATAATGGCGAGGTGAGAAACACATCGTATGGATAATTCAGTTTTATACCAATAATGGTTTATTGAAAAAAAATGTGTAAAACACAATACCCTAAATAATAAAAAATATTTATACAGGATGTTCCAAAAAATATACACTGGTGCCAATTATTTGAATTTATTGTAAGCATCTGTTTACTACGCATTTGGAAGGACATAGGGTAAAGATTATGATGTTATTTCCAACAGAACGAAGCACCTTTACACTATCATCGTGATGTCATAGCATAACTTGATGAGAATATTAAAAATATATGGCTTGGACGAAAAGGTTTCATAAAATACCCTACCCGTACCCCATTGAACTTTGTGTGAGAATATCTTAAAGTCTACGCCAGAAAACCGACGACACAGGAAGAATTAAAAGCCCCAATTGAGCAAAAATACCCCAAAACACCGTATAAAATATTTGTTGAAGTTTTAAATTAATAGCCCACTGTTATCAGCGGTTTATTGACCAGAACGGCAATAATTTTTAACAAGAGAAAAGTTATCTATTTTATGTAGATTTTTTTGCAATTTAAATATTAATTATATGTCAATAAGAAGTTATAATAATTCACACTGTGTATATATTTAGGACATTCTGTAATTTTAAATATATATTACATTTTGCATAAATAAAATCCAGAGATATAGTTCAGTTAATAACAATATCTTACATATTTTGTAATGTAACTATTACATGTATAAGATAACTTTTTATTAAATTGAAAAAGAGGAGACATCAAACGTTCTGTGCTACATTTTTTATCAAAGCTTAATCGTAAACAAGGTCACTGATGCTTTTGTGAATATGAAAAACGAAATTATTATAAAATGCTTACAATAAGCACGTGTCATTTTTTTCCAGACGCACATGAAACTTTCATGTAATATTAAAAAATATATATTGACATTCTTTTCTTTAACAATATCGTAAAAATATAGATATAAATATTCACGAAAGCTAACAGGTTAAATTAGTGAAAAATAAATGGGAATAATCTAAAAATTTACGTTTATAAAAAACACCTGGGTTTAAATAGATTTGTTATCAAATAATAAGTAATTAAGTATACTGTCGTAACATTTAATTATTTTATTGTATTAAATTTATATTATTTAAAGTTATAATATTGGTGCAATCGTCCCTGGTGTATCATAACATTAGAAATCGTATGGAATGCCTAATAATAATGCCCAAATGTCTGAAAGGTTTCCCATTTTTTATTGTGCTTGGCGTTTTTCTTATTGTAGAAAATATGTTAGGAATTTGTATCTCCGTTTTGAATTATGGCTTTGTATTAATATTTGCCATACATAGCTTTTTGGGACTTTAAGTTAGTTTTGGAAGTAAAAAAACAGGATCTCTGAAGAAGCTAAACGCCATATAAAAATATGCAGTCTCGTGCTTTGCTGCTTTGAATATTGGCAAAAGCTTCCACCAGTATATTATGTATCTGATAGGGCAGTGTTTCTCTTTTTGATCCAGGAACCCCTTGTGCACTACAAAGGACTCCCAAATATTCTGGCCCCCTCCTGGAGGTTGCGATCTCTATTTTGTGAAACATACCAAAACTATATGTACTATATATGATATATACTAAAAATATTATTTATTAACACATCCGTCACAGTGGCTCGAAAACAACTGCGTCGTCCGAAGGGGGTATCTTAGATACCCCAAGCAAGTCAAGGTATTAATGAATATGACGCGTAAATGCCAACGCTCTCGATGACGTTTTACCACAGATTGAGCTCTTGCAGCATGTGTCACTCGCACTCGGCGCATTGTACCGGATGCAAGCGATAAAAAACATCGCGCGCGTGGCAAAAGCAGCTGTTATTTTTTCATCTCGGCTCCCAAACTTATGGCTGGCGACCTGACTCGTATTCGAAGAGCCAAGATAACCTGGAGGACGACCGTCGCAGTCCAGGCATCAGGGTTGAGACGAACGTGTCTCTGCTGGAGATCGCGTAGTATCCTCCAGGTGACAAAGACCCGCCTCATCCTTTCGATAGTTTAATTTGGATTGTGTCTTGTGAAAGTAATAATATGATATTGAGCCCCAAATTAGGAGGACTTGCTGAATTTAAGACAGAAATATTACCTTGCTATGTTTTTTTAAAGAAAGATTGCCGTTTCTTCGGATCGGTGGACGAAAAAAAATATAAAGTAAATTTTCTAATAATATAATATATAATATTATTATTATACATGTGTATATATATACGTATAGACAATGAAATGAAATATTTCACGAATGACTGAAATAAATGAAATATTTCAGTAACATTTATACAATTTGCATAAAAAGTCAGAGTTTGCACGAAAACATTTTTTTATATTAAAACACATTTTTTTTGTTTTTCACCGTAAAAGGCTTAAATTACGTAATTAGTTGTTTTTCATGTGCTGAAAACACATATCCTTTCTTGTATTCCTAACAAAATAGTACAACCCACTCACAATATAAATAAAATTTAACACCCGCCCTTCATTCTCCTAATTTTTGTGTGTATAAAGGGTAGTAATTGCGTTATTATATCTATTTTTGTATCCACCTTTGCAGAACTATGCCACAGCTGTTCACATTTGAACCCTGCCAATCCCGTAAACCCTGTAAATTATATCAGCCATGGGTACCCGGAACGCCTTTGGTATAACACATGGCACTCGAAAGGGTTGACACTTAGCGCAGATCTAAAACACTTTGTCAGAGGCCCGATAGAAACTTTGGAAATAACAGGTATATGACGTCCCGGTCAAACAAAGACATGCTAATATATTGCTGATTGTGAAAATATTTTTATATTTTTCAGCAAAAATATTTTCCGTTTCATTTAATTTTACTATAGCTGTTCTAGATGCTCGACTTTAACGAGCGTTTTGTGTTTTTAATTAATAAATAATATTTCCAATACAAAATTTTCCAATCGAACAAACGTCGGCTGATTGGATTGGGCACAATTAAAACATTTGGCATACCGGATATCCGGCCGCGGTGCTTTGTTATACATTTTTCATATTAATTTTTGCACAATGCTGGCGATTTTTTTAATACATTTTCCGCATTATGACGCTCTGCTGAATAATTCAAATGACTATTTACACGAACCGAAATATTTTGAGTGCAAAGAGACTAGTTCAAATATTAAAAGCTCCCTGCTTATCCCGGGGCATGTTCTAAATTCCAGCTTGACTGGAGAGAACTAAAAGCGATATTTATTTGCGCCTGTGATGAGTTTACGTTGCAAACTTTCGAAATTAAAACAGGACGAAAGTTTAAAAAAATGCATATATGTGAATGATTTACTACGCGAATAAAAACATAAAATGGATACTAAGCAATAACTAACTAAGTAGGTGTCATAATTACTAAAATTGGGTTTTATAGAAACAATAGAATTAAATTGTCATTACTCTTAGTAATAGATATTTTTTTAATATACCTATTATTTATCGCAATAAATAATAACCATTGGTGATATATTAATTTTAGGATTTCGACTCAAAAATTTAAAATATTGTATATTTTTTAATTTATTAAATGCTGCAAATTTAAAGAAAATATAAAACATACATCTCAATTATTCATAAAAATGTCTTTTTATTTATAAAAAAAACAAATAAAAAAATTGCAACGAATCGAAAATATTTCATTTAATTTTTATTGTTTTTTTATTATCTAAAATATTATTTATAATAATTAGTATAATCTGTAATAATTTATATGTGAATTATTTGTTTTAAATCACAGAGTTTATGATTTTTTAGTAATAAACCCATCCTCAGGGACCCAAAGCCCTGATATTGATTAATTATTCATCGATTTTAAAGAATAAAAATAGTTATTCATGACATGCTTCATAATTAGGTAGATATTTAGAATTTATTAACTAATCGACATGACAACTCATTGCAAACACGTGATGCGAGAGTCACTCGTACGTTTCACTCGCACCCGGCAAATCGTACCGGATGCGATCAAGAAAAAACATCACGTGACAACAGCCGCAAATATTGTTGTTTTTATTTTTTTTCGCAATAGCAAACAAAAAAGCGATTTAAAATTATTTTATTTGATGTTTAAAATTATTCGGATAAATAATAATAATGAAGATAACTAATAAATATGTTTATCTCATTATTTATTGCATGTTATTCCAAAATTTAGTTTTCATGGCAATCTTTTGATCTTTCAAACTTCTTTTCTTCGTTATTTTTTTGATATCATATCTGCAAAAACCTGCTAATTTTGAATTAAAATATGAATAATGATTGCTTCCAACAATATATTTTATAGTATTTTTTATATCTTATAGTTTTTTTGTATAATATGTATAGTCGTAACTCACACACTCGTGTCATTGCTCAGAGTATCAAATTTTTAGTCCCTAATGAGTGATTCATTACCTGGAAAAGATATTAGTTAATAATAATATTGAAAAAACGACCTAATAACGGTCTTAAAATATCCCTGAAATTGATGGTGCACACAAAAGATCAGAAGAAATACTAATACGCAGGTCCTGATCATAAAATAATATATTATTAGATAAAAAGTCTATCTTATATACAAAATATTGCGCTTAGTATTCAGTATCATAGGAAAAAAATAAGTCTAAACTTTAAAAATAATGGTTTTCTTTTAGATACCCTTATTTCTTTAATCCTGTTTAACATTATAACAACTTATGTATGTTAGAATATAATAATATCTTGCATATTATGCTCGAGCGATATCATAAAAAATATTTTATATGAATTTCTGCGATGCAAGAGGTATAAGAAGCCACTGTAATATTTCCTTAAGAACATTGTATGAAAATTATTTCATAAAAGATTGTTCATATTGTATACAACGTTATAATAATATACAAGTTGAGATAAATAATTGAAATATTCCAATAATTTATATAAATAATTAAGCAATGTTCCTCTCCAATACACAAAGTATACATAAATGCCGCGGTTTTCCGATTTAAATATTTATACGAATTTGCGAGTCGGTTGTTTACCGACCGGAACCACAATTTGAATACCTACCCCCACCCGCTCCCCGTCTCCATACTCCACCGCAAATTAAATAGACAAAATAAAACGGCATTTCGACAATTCCCCTTTTACATGCTCGCCAATATAAAACAATATAATTGGGACTTCCCCTTCGTAATCTCTGTGTAAGCAACAGCATCCGATTTTATTCCGGCGGCTATTTCAATCGACCCCGCAAACGAAAACAAAAGCCGCGATACACTCCTTTAATTTTTATCTGTTTTTTTAACATGCACGAATATACTGGCTAAATAACTCATGTTTTTCCCATTCATATAAATATCACCATGAACAAAAGTGTGCGAGTGTATTGGGCTCTGTTCATTTTACTCTTAATCTGATAATATTCCCTGTGTTTCTTATAATTTATACATACTGATAAATTGAAAATATTTAATCAAATTATATATTTTAAGAGGAAAAACCACGATGGGAAATAAAAAACACAAAATATTACATGAAAAAACTAAAAATAAAATAAAAGAAGACTAATGAACCTAGTGAACCAGATAGAGAAGCGAAGAAGTCGTTCTTAGGCTTCAAATATTCAAATTAAGGAGGGGGGGAAGGAAATAAGAAGATTACAGAGCTAAACGTTCTTAACCGATCCGTTACAGCGGCTCAAAACTAATGGCGTTGCCCGATAAAGTATATTTAGTATGAAATGAATTTATGAAAATAGACCCCAAGCATTTCAAGTCAATTAATATTATATTAGTAGAAAAATCTAGGATATTTTGAATTTTTCTACTAATTTATTTAACGTGTAAACGTAAATGGCGACGTTCAGCCGCAGATTGACCAAGCTGCTGTAACAGAGTACGTCCCACGTGTACAGTTTTACTTGCACTTGCACATGCGCGATTTTTTCTCTCGCTCGCATCCGGTACAGAGCGAAAAAAACATCGTTTGATTGGCAACTGCAGCAAATATTGTTGTTTTTATTCATTATTTTTGCAATTGGTGACAATAAAAGTTATTAATTATTTATATTTGACCTTTTTTAGATAAATACAAAAAAAAATGAGACATGTGGGATTATATTCAAAGAGTCATTCGAGAAAAATCAATCCCATCGACACGCTATGTTACACAAAATAATTAGAATAACTAGAACTTGCCTATAAATGACACAACACTAAAACTGCTAAGTCTTATGCTACAACAGATCAAAAACTTGGGGTCCCAAATAAACCCATCGGCACAGCTACGTTAAGAAGTTTTTAAATTAAACTAAATTAAGAAAAGAGGTCTTCTTTTTTGTAGGAAGTAGAACAGTGATGATGGCAGAATAAATGAGTTTTTTTATAATTTTAGCGAAAGGACACTGTTTTTATCTAAAAAAAAGGACGAAGAGGCGCGTTACTATTATTGATCTTTTTTAATAAATTAATCTACTTGAGGTCTCCATGAGGGTTTTGCTTAATCAAAAGTGACCCTAAGATACTTAAATTTTATTTTTTAATATAAATATATGCTTAAAAATTGTGACACTAATCACCACTAGACGGCGCCACATGTCATTGTCATTTAAAGGTCGTTTCGTGCATTATTACGTTAACGCCCATATGCATAATGAATTATTGATCGTTTCCGCCCAATTGAATTTTATTGCCGTGCAATATTATCAAGCAAAATAATTTTCCTCGCTTTTAAGCGATATAACACGGCAAATAAAAAGGTGTAGAAAATATGAAACCAAATATTTCCGGTTGGAAGCCGTAAATCTCAGTTGGAACAACAGCGGGCGGAAGAGAAAAACCCCGACGGCCGCGCACCGAAACCTTGCGCAGGAAACTATGAGAATTTTCGCTATGAAAATTCCTAATAATTTAACGGATAATAGTGGCGGACCATTGTGCAAATGCACGAACGCATAAAATTTAAAAATTTAATTTTCCACAAATAAACGATCGCGGCCGAAAAGCGTCAGAATCGGGGAATGTACGATCGCGCAAGCCGAATTTTTCGCAGTTAAAGAGCTATCTAGCTGTACATTTTATGGCGTTTAATTGCTATAGTATTTCAAGACGCGGACATATTTTACGACATTTTATATTACGACCGCAATAATCAAGTGTTTTTATTCTTTCTTCTTAGATTTCATAAATTTTTCACACACGATAAATTTCATTAGAAAACGCTGTTCCAGTAGTTTTCGCCGCCGAATATTATTTTAAAGCATAACACGAACACACTGAACGGCCAGGAAACGGATCATAAATCAGGATATGTTTAAAAAAATATATAATACGTTATTCTTAAAAAAATTCTGATAAATTTTATAAAAAATAATAATTACATCATTCACGTTACATAATACAAAAAGTATATTAGTAAAATATGTTGTATATGATGAGTAATATTTAAAGAATTTAGAGGGTCACTTTTATAAATTTTGATCAAACTTT
>JAGXCT010034399.1:0-26055 GCA_022495035.1 Philopotamus ludificatus
AAAGTATCGCCAGTTTGTTGATCTGTTGTATGCGATTTTATAATTTCTTATAACAGAGCAATTAATGACGATACTTGTTCTTATATAAATTAATTTTATTTTATATAAATTATATAATATATTTCAGGCTATTGATCCGGATACGATGAAAGAAATCACTTATATTATCAAACAAGGGGATACGGATATGTTCTCGATCGATAGAAAAACTGGCGTTATTAAAACACTGCGAGGTTTGGATTACGAGCGAGAAAATATGTACGTATTGATCATCGGCACTGAGGAGAACAATTCGGTGCTGGATGGATCAACGACAAAGATTATAATAGACGTAGAGGTACATACGTTCGATATAAAATATTTTAAAATAATCGATCTGTTTGTAATACGCATATTTTAATTAAATAGGATCGTAACGATTTGCCGCCGACGTTCACGTCAGTTCCACGACCGATTACGTTGGACGACGAAGTATCAATCGGTACGATTGTGACAACTATGATAGCTACCGATTCGGACGGTACTTCGCCGAATAATAAAGTACGATATCAACTTGTCGGAAGAGGTATGGCAACGAAGTATTTCCAAATTGATTCGGATACCGGCGTTTTGCGAATAAGAGACGATCTTCGTAAAGAAATCAGTAGCGAATATCAAGTAAGTATTTGTTAAAAATATTATTATTCAATGGAATTGTGTTAATATTTTGTTCATTTTAATTAACAGGTCGATATAAGAGCTTACGATTTGGGCGAACCGCAATTATCGAGCGTGAGTACGATCAGTGTATACGTCAGGCACGTCGCAACTGTTCCGCCAGAAGTAAGCTCGATCTTAATCGTTTATTTTATTTACATATTTAATAATTATAGAGAGTATTAAAATCATATTTTATTTTCAGATTGGTTTAAGTTTTGCCGATACTTCATATACGGAAGACGTAGCTGAAAATTCTACCGCCAACACCTTATTGAAAACAATTATAATAATTAATCACCGTGCTCATAGTGAAAATATTCCATTAAAATGCGAAATAACCAAAGGAAATGATCAAAGTGAGTCGAAATAAATATATTTATTGCAAAAAAAAGCGTATTTATAATAAAATTAATACGCATTTAATTTTTTTTTATAGAAATGTTCTACGCTACTATGACGGATGACCGAAACTGCGCCATATATCTCAATTCGGCGAAGCTCGATTATGAAAATCAAACCGATTATATATTAGAAGTTCATTTAGACTCGCTGCAGGGACTCGTCAATCCGGAGCGGAGCTACGCCAATCTTAAACTTCATGTTACCGACATCAACGACAATTCGCCGATATTCGTATTCCCCGATCAATCCGAAATCAAAACAGCTAGGAAAAAATACTTTGCCGTCGTATCGAAAGATTTCGATTTGGGCACAAATATATTACAAGTACAAGTATGTATATCGTCGCTTTATTCTTCTTTATTCCGAATAAGATTATATATTAATATTTAATTTTTTTATCAGGCCAAAGATATGGATAGCGGTAATTTTGGCAGAGTTCAATATAAGGAATCGAAATGGTCGAATTTGGCCGAAGAATATTTCAATTTAGATTCTAAAACTGGAATAATACGCAATTCAAAAACGTTTGAGACGATACCCGATGATCAGTTGCCATTTGTCATGAACGTTTTAGCTCGAGACAATCCTGAATCGAGGAGTGAATATAAATCGGCCGTAGCTCCCGTCATCGTAAGTATTTAAAAAATATTAAAATTAAATAATAGGTCAAGTCATATCACATTTTATCTAGGTTAGAGACTCCTATAACTAACTTTTTTATTAGTATGATCGTTACATCATATACTGCCTCTATTAACGCTGTTTCGGTTTGCTTGAATTTCAAATAAAACGCCAAGAGCCGTTAAAGGAATTTTCTATCTAGAAATCTAGCTTGCCTGTGATTTGGGAGTTCAATAAGAAATCTTGGATCATTAGAAACATTTTCAAAACTGGTAATCACACATTTTGGTTCAATCCACGAAGTCATCCTATCAATTTGTTGAATTTGACACGTAACGTGCCGTGTCAGTCACCGGGGCCTGACATCGATTTTTACTAGTGCCATAGTGCCGCATGGCATGCAGCCATGACATATTTGACAAGGGTATTTTGGACAAAATGCACACCAAAACTATTTAAATAAATAAAAATTCGAAATGAAATATTTAAAAATAAATAAAATATGAAGATTTTTATAAAAATAAAAAATAATATGCTAATTTTGAAGAATCGATAGATTATTTTACATATTTACTTATACGCGTTGAAGGATTACCCTAATGGTCTCTCAAGTTGCCTTAAGGCAAAACAATGCAAGGCATCGGGACTCTCGGCATACAACCCTGTAGGGATTCTCGGCCCTCAGGGGCTGATTTTTTATAAAAACAATAAATATTTGTAACATCGAGATTGTTAATATGTTGGAAGGGGGTTCAAATGGAATTTACACACGTGATTCTTATGTTGAAAAAGAACTCAAAAACTTTTCTTGGATTTAGGAAAATTTCTATGACTAAAAAACCCAGGTTTTGACAAATTTTAATAAGTCGCTCCGTTTAATGTCTAGTGATGATATATTTTGATATTTTTAGCATTATATAATGTAAAAAAATTAAATTGTATTCGTAGTATTTCCACACTCAGTGTCAGTCACCGGTGACTGACACCATAAATAAGGTTCTATTAAAATTTTAAAGTAGAATAAAGCAGAATATCATATCATCCCTATATATAAATATAGTAAACCCCTCTATAACGTCAAGATAGGTTCTACATTATAGGGGGTTGAGGTTTTTCAATTTTATTTTTTGATTTGAAGACATTTTTACATGTTTACCAGCGCAAATGACTCGACTCGTGCGATTAACGATATCCTTTCGTATTTTGGCTGACGTAATCTTCCTGCAACTTGCGAGCAGGGAAGATCAACGTGACATTTTATTAGTTCATTTTATAAAATCATAAAATATTTTTATGAAAACTCTAATTAGCGTTTTAAATTTACGTTATAGGGGGGGGGGGTTTGACGTTATAGGAAAAAACTGCCGCAAACGTTATACGGGGGGACGGAGGGTTTACTTATAAGATAGAATTAAATTTATATAAACACTTGCATTCCGGTTGAAATAGTTTTCCTACCACCCAAGTCGTTAATTCTGCCGATGGACCATACAAGGAAGTCATGATAATTTTAAGGCATATTATCTTTGTCACACATATCAACTATTCATTGATAAAATAGACATCGAGAGAGAGTGAAGAAGTAACTGATAAACTCATAAACGGAGTGTGGAAGAAGCTATGGCCCGAGCTATCTAAGGGTTTTCAACGAGAAGAGCATATTGTTAGTCAAATCGATCAACCTTATTGAAACAGCAGGATTAGGAAAAGTAGATAAGTAGCATATTGAGGAGTTTCTGCAGATTTATGATGTGAGCCTTACCAACGACGACCTTCGAGGACAAGGAGAACTTGAAAATAATGATTCTGAAAACGATGAACTCAAAGAACTCTATTGAAATTTCCTTAACGTGAGAAAAATTAAGCGGCAAATGACGCTCGACTACTTCATCTTAAAAAAATCAATATATTATTGATTCAAGTTTAATGTTGGTTCATTCAGCGCTCTGTTGTCTATAAACGCATCCTCAGCGCTAAACGAGGCTTAATTGTACTTACTTATTACATTTTAATTACTTAAAAGAGCTAGTTACATATTCTCGACAAAATTCTCAATCTCGACGTGTCCAGTTAAAGTGGAATCAACGCTATATGATATTTATAATATTGATTTATCTCAATTTTCAGGTAAATGTTTTAAGTAAAGATAACCAATTGATCTTAGTATTCAAAGACGCTCGTCCCGAATTAATACGACTGCAATCTAAGAACATTAGTAGAGTATTAGAGGAGAAATGCAATTTAATCGTGGGTATTGAAAAATTTACATCGCGACAATTCATCAACGAGAATGATACACTGGAATTAGATCCCACCGGCACGGACGTATGGTTTTATGTCATCGATCCCAATTCCGGCAAAATATTAGAGAGAAATTCGTCGAGGATTCAGAGGTATGTCCGAAATGAATAAAAACGTATACGATACATTATTTTCAATTGATTATGATTATTGTTATAGATCGATATTAGAACCGGCGGCACAATCCAATATAACGTTTGTGATGTCGGGCGTCGTCAGGGCGACGGCATCAGCGCTACGAGCTCCGTTGCCACCGCCGACTCCTCCGCGGGCGAGATTATCGCCCGCCGCACCAGACGCTTTCCCCTATGCACTTATTATAATAGCCTGCGTCATATTCGTATTAGGATTAGCGGGAATAATTTATATCTGCGTATCGTGGAATAGGTACGATTGTCAAAAATATTATTAAAATATTTATTATTGCTTATTTATAATTTATTTTATAGGTATAGAAATTATAAATCGAGAATACAGAGGCATTACGGTAATGCGCCGTCGAGATACGATCCCGTTATAAGCGGCACTGCTCCCAGCATCGATACACCGAGTCTTAAAGAGTACGAGACTCAAGTGTTAAATATGGCTGTGCCTCTGGACGATTGTGACAGTTGCAACGATCTGCAGTTAGATTTCAGTGCGAACAATCATACGTTTAGCTTAGATAACGTTAGCTATATAACGAAAGACAACGGGCAGCAAAGTCCCACTTCTTCGGAGGCTGCGACGACGGCGCGAGCATCCAGCGTTGCTAGCCCTACGGACTATATGCATTCGAATATACACACGCTGAATAGAAACAACGCAACGTCTCTGTATAGAAACAACAATCATCATTTATCTACGCTGCCTCGTAACGATCATCATCATCATCACCAACAAAACAACAGTTTCTTGGATACGTTCGGCAGAAACAATAATAGAAACCAACAAAATAATACGTTTAATAGGAATAAAAATAATTTGAATCTATTAACTAAGTCTCTCGGTAAAGAGAAAAATGATAATAAGAACAATAATACGTTGAAGAGAAATCCTGAGGGGGCGATAATGGCATACGACGAAATACCCGGACACAATACGATATTTCAAAGGTGCATATCTTTTCAAAATAAATTTATCGTATACCTATGCCATATATTAATGTTTGTTTATGTTCTCGCAGATCATCGGATGAGGAGGGAATGGCTAGTCCGTCCAATGACAACGTCACGTTCGGTAAACGAGACTATTCGCAAATGGGATTCTCTTATTTGAACGATAGATCGCCAGTCGAAACCACTACCGAATTATAAACATGATCGACTTATTACGTATAAGATGAAACTCATTGTATGTATGTATGTAAATGTGAACTATTTAATGTAATAATTTTACCAATTTAGCGTTAGTTGTATAAATTAAATAGCTAGAAATATAAAAATTATATGAATCGACGAATACGAAAGCTGCCAATGCGGAATTACTATGTATAGGGTATTGCCAAAAGTTCTGCAACGTATATTTATATAGGTCTGACGCACGTGTGTGCGATGGTGTGCGCTTGCACGTATGCAAGTGGGCTGTTAATATTTTTGTATCATATTTCCGTAATTAGTACAATTGTAATTTTGTTATATAATAATTAAATATTTATTTTTTTTTTTTTTGCTGTAAAGTTTGCTCAGAAAATGTTAATATTGACAATAATTTGTATGTATTTCGTATTAAGTAAATATTTTGTATATTTTTTATTTACACAATAAACACAGAGTCTGATAAATATTTTATTTTTTATGTTTACCTGGGATATATATAACCATTAAAAGATTGCTGAGATAATTTGAAAATTAACCTTAAATAAAATATCAACTAATATCATAATTTAATCGCTTTGCGACTCATAATAATAATAAAAATCACATTATATAAACTATTAACTCCTTATTCGGGCATATTCCTGTATGCTCGAAAACTGTGATGTTAGGTTATAGTGTTTTGACAACTCTATTGACAGTGTTACCAATATCGTACCAAATGATACCAGCATTAAAAAATATATTATTCATAAATGACAAATAAAATTAAATATGATCAACTAAATTAGCGATTTTCAACAAGCTGTGCTGTGTGAGAGGATCTTCGATTTTTTTTTATAAATCATTAGTAACAAAAATTAATATATGAAAAAAAGGATTGTAAAAAACTATTACCTAGCCACAAACTTTTTATATTTGTCTATAAAAGTCTAAAGAATAAATATTATAAATAATCATTATCCTTTATTGTCTTCAATTGCGAAAGATAAATAAAAACAACAATATTCGCTGCTGTTGCCACGCCCGCGATGTTTTTTCTCGCTCGCATCGCTCGGTCTACGGCAAGGCATTGCCGAGTGTGCGTGTCATTTACGCGCCATACTGAATGGTTAAAAAATCCAAAATATCGACCAAATTATGGAGCATATCATGAACAACTATTTATCAAGAAGAAATTGACTTGAAATCATTTAAAATAAAAAAATATTTTTATTTATACTCGTTATTATTGAGTATTACTTTTTTTTATTCAAGGTAGACATCAGCTGTTCCTTGTAAAGAACAGTGGTATAATGAACTAATATGAGCTACACAATAATTGCATGTTTTTAGTTTGGGAAAAGAGGGTCCAAAATTATATATGCTGTTAGAAAAGTTGGAAACAAATGATCGACTTTAAGTTCTTGAAGATATTTTTATTTTACCTCCCGACAATGCTAATTAGTGTGTTACGTGTGAAGATCCCGGCGATGAAGGCAAGGTTACTTTAAACAATTTACAAGGCGGTCAACTCCAAGTTGATATATAAATAGATGCTTTTGCGGAAAATTATGCAATAGTGATGATGATTTTCCCTTGAATATTTTTTTTTCTAAAATATTCTGTCATTTCGTTTCACGCCCGAATTAAGAAACACTTTCGTCGAACTATTAGAACTAGCTTACTTGAAACCTATGAAAAAAGAACAAAATTAGGTGCTAAAGGAACATCAATTAATTTACATTACCATTCTAAATAGATATAACATCACAGGGTATTTGGTTGTTTATAAGATCATAGAAACCAGATGACAAATGTCCAATAAAAATATCTCCAAAATTTTTTTTGGAAGAGTCCTTCGTCCTGCTCGTAGATTGAGTAGAATTTAGAAAAAAATCGCAGAATCAAGTGATACAGTTCTCCTTAAAGGTAACGGGGCACTCTGTAAAATAACTGTGGCAGACGATGGTTGGTGAAACAGCTGTGTCTGCAAAATTGATTTCTAACAGCGGATATTCGAGAGGAATTTATAGCAGGCGGTGGAGCAGAAGTTGGGTTGGTGAAAGTTGGGGAGCAGGGTTGGGGAAAAGATATAATTTTAAGATATAAGTTCCTAACAAAGAATATGATTAAATCCAGATTAGAATGGACGAAAAAGTGATAAAAGCGAGTGGTCGCAAATCGTCTCGATTGGTTCTTAGATGAGAACAATTCGTTGTCTTCGCGACAATTCGGCTTCAGAACTGGAAGATCAACGTAGAATGCCCTCGACTACGTAAGGAAATTCGTGGACCAGTCCACGAAGAGATACGTGATGGGCATATAGCTCGACATCGCAGGCGCCTTCGACTGTGCATGGTGGCCTGCTGTCTTGGCTAAACTCAAGTCACGTGGGGCGCCAGCGGACCTCTACGCCGTCGTGGCGAGCTATTTTAGTGAAAGATCCGTAACAGTCGACGTCGGCGATGGCCTCGTACGCTCAACCGTCACAATGGGATGCCCGCAGGGCTCGGTCTTCGGGCCGCTCCTGTGGAACATCCTGTTTGACGACGTGCTCAAGGTGGAGGTACCTGAGGGCTGCACCCTCATCGGCTACGCGGATGACATATTGGTACTGGTCGGCGCGGATTCCCGTCTCTCCCTGGAGACCAAATCAAGGGTGATCTTGACCAGAGTTGGCTCTTGGGGCCGTAACAACCGGCTCGTGTTTGCTGGTGCGAAAAGCTCGGCGGTAATAATCAAGGGGTCCCTCAACCGCACTCCATGCATCGGATATGAAGGCGAACCAAACATAACAATAAGAGAATCCGGGAAGTATTTGGGCGTCATACTCGATGCGGATCTCGGCATGTTTGCGCATACGAGATATATCATCGAACGGGCGAAGCATAGTATGGGTTTCTTTGTAAGAGTGGCCTGTGCAGGTTGGGGCATGCGCTCCTGGACGCTAGGGCTCTACTACAAAGCAATCTTCATGCATTTGGCTTTCGAGCATTTGGGCTTACCGCACTTTACTTTCTGTTTTCAGACGGCGCCTTCTCTCCGGACAGAGGTTTGCTCTCCTCCCAGTGATGAAAGCATTCAGGATATCATCGTCGGTGGTGCTCCCGGTGCTTGCCGGGGTACTGCCGTTGGACTTAGAAGCGCAAGTGCGAGCCGCCAACTGGCTAGCCCTCCGAGGCAAAGAGGCGGTGGTCGGGACGACGACCATCGCCGAAGAGGACGAAACCGGGTACGTTGGCTTGCCATCTGCATCGTTTGCGCACGATGCAGATGGCACTAGTTGGAACACGGCCGTTACTGGCCGTGTCGGTTACTTATTTTTTCCCTCAGTTATGAGGAGGATGGAGATTTAGAGCGGCTCTACGGATAACACACCAAACTCATTGCTGTTAGCCCGAACTTGTGCCAACCAGGGAGAGGGGAGACCCCATAGTAGTCAGGAGCGGCCACACATTCGGCCAGCATGTACTGGACTATGAGTCCTGCTTCACCGGCTTAGGAGGATGGAGATGAGGTGGATCGAGCCCGATCACTTCGTCTCCCAATTTGTTACAGGTCACGGTGCGTTCAACTCGAAGCTTGGGCTGAGCGAAAACGCCGGCTGCGAGTTGCATGGATATCCCGATCAAACCTTTGAGCATATCCTCTGGGATTGCCTAGAGTTTGACCGGGAGAGGAACGAATTATTCGGCGCTGTTCAAAAGGCCCCCGGGCCGATCGGACACGCCGACCTTGTTGTTAATCGCCCTGCTTTTAGGGCAAAAAAGGGATTTTAAATGTAAATGTAGGTTCTTTTTACAAATACTTTAGAGTCTCGAGTTGTGTTGCGATGCGGGGCTGCAACGCGCCGCGGAAACGGCGAGTATTACGTTCGAAAGACGTACATGCTGACAAAGCAAGTCGGAAACCGACATGCGGTCACAACGTGGGAGGTTGGTGGGTCAGTGACAAAAAGAAATATTCCTCAGTGAAATTTATTTATTTAAGTGGCATATTAACCCTGAGGCGGGTCTTTAGCACATGGAGGCACCTCCGTTGCAACCATGATAAACGTAAAGAAAATTTAATTAAAATAATAGAAAACGCATAAAAAAGGATGGACAAAATACTAAACATTGATGTAAAATTTAAGTTCCAAGTTTTGTTAATTATAAATTTAAATTCTTAAATTTGTTATATTTCTATAAAAATAAAATTTCTTCGAAAAAAAACATTTTTGTTTATTTTAACACTATCATACAAAGCCCTCTCTACCTGTCTGACATAAAACTTTTCGTAGAATTTTTTTACGACAATTCAATGTCACACAAGTACTTAATCGTTCGTAGAACAAGTTTTTTGTCATTGATTTAATGGATAGAATAGTAAAAGAAATTTTGCAGATGTAACAATTTAAATGCTCGATACTGTACACATATAATACAAATTTTCGTATTATTGAATAAACAAAATATTTTTATACTACAGTCAACCCTCCTATAGCGCTCCCTACTATAGAGTGGCGTGTACGGCTCTCCCTCCTATAGTGATTTCTTATAGACCGTTGTTTTCTACAAAACGCTATATGTTCAAGATCTACATATTTCGTAAATATGTAATTTCAATCAATAAAGGCCAATGGCCTTTGGTTGACAACAAAATATAACACGCGCTTGCGAACAAACTAAAAATAGATCAAGGTCGTTTAAAAGATATGAATTAAAAAATATTTAATGTATTGTTTCGGTTTAATTTACAAAATAGCATTAACCGATTCGTGACGGCGGCTCGAAACCAACCGCGTCGTCCGAAGTCTATTTATAATTAAAAATATACGCCAAGCATTTTGAATAAAGATATTTATGAAATCTTTATCAATATCTTGACTTTAAAAAAAATGGTTTATGGTTTATAAATTAGATAAATAAACGTCCGTTTAAAAGCACATTATAGGGCAGGGATAAGCAACCTTTTTTTACAACGGACCAACTACAAATTTAAAAATGTCGCATGTAAGAAAATTATGATAATACAAACACTGAATGATGAACTCAAATTTTCTCTTTATCAACAAAATAAACCTAGTATAAAAAATGACAGAAATAAAACACTCATTAATAGAAATACTATTACCCTACCCGTGCCGATGGGGTATATTTGGGACCCCAAGTTTTTGTTCAATTTTTTTCTCGAATTACTCTTTTATACAAATCCTAGATATCACATTTTTTTTTGTATTTGTCTAAAAAAGTCTAAAGAATAAATAATATAATTAACAATTGACCGTTACTGTCCGTAATTGCGAAGAAAAATAAAAGCCACAATATTCGCTTCTGTTGCCACGGGCGCGATGTTTTTTTTCGCTCGGAACCGGTATGATATGGCAAGTGCGAGTGAAACGTACTAGTGACACGGGCCGCGAGTCTGCGGCGGGATATCGCCGAGTGTGCACATTATTTTAGCGTCATATTGATTAGTAGAAAAATCCATCTTCACCGTAGTAGCTGCAATGCGAGATGCGGAGTTCAGAGAATCCTGGAGAGTCAAAATCAAGAAGATTCGGAATAAGAATGATCTATTTGACGATGAATAACTATTTTTATTCATAGAATAATCCATTTTATAGAAAAAAAAAAATGTCAAGATATTGATGAAGAATTCATCAATATCTTGACTTGAAATGCGTCTATTTTCCATTATAAATAGACCTCCTTCGGACGACGCGATTGTTTTCGATGAAAATATATATGTGGAAAAAGATTATGATTACGCCTAGAGTACAAGAAGAGTACTGCGGGACGGGAAGAGTATTGCAATTTTGAGTAATTTTTGTGTAGAGGTAGTAAAACATTTTTTTAGGAGGGGAGGGGGGGGAGGCTCACAACAGAATGACATCTGGGACCTCTCAAGTGCTAAATTCTTAATTCATTCGCACTTGGCACATCGTACGCGAGCGAGAAAAAACATTGCAACTGTGTACAGTGGAACCCCCAATTAACACTACCCCGAATTACGCGCTGAGTTGAAATATTCGCCGTAAATCCCCCAATTGATTCACATACAGTCAAACATCTGTGTATTCAACACGTGCCAGGCTATACGCACGCTATACGTATCAACACGGGACGGCTTCACTCCCCCAATTATACGACTCCAAATAACATGGTCCCGATTTTAGTGTTAGTGGGGGTTTAACTGTATATTGTTAAATGTATTTTTATTCGCCATTGCGGTCAATGATTATTAATACTATTTATTCTTTAGACTTTTTAAGACAAATACCAAAAGTTTGTGACATTTATAATTTAGCTAGATTAAAACACCTAACCTCAAATATTGTATTTAGTCTTTTAGACTTCTTTAGGGCAGGCTCAGGTTTGACTGTACTGTTTTAATTTCAAAACTACACTCATTTTCTTAAGAGATATGATATATAAGTTTTATTTTAATTTTTTTCCATACTCTAATTAAGACTAAGAAGACCTTTTTTAAATAAGTATTAGCATATATCACTCAATTATTCTCTAAAAATTTTTTTTTCTTCTATTAACTATAGTATAGTTACTATACCATCAATAAATTAAAAAAATCATCATCTAATTATAGAGGATTTTTGTATACTGGATTTCCTTCCTTGCCCTATCGCTTCATGAATCATACTTAATAAACCTAATTTTCTCTGCATCTTATTACATAAATATTTGATGTTATGTCTATGGAATTATCTCGATTGAGATATATAAATGATCGCATAAAATAATCAACTTCATGAGTAATTCTATCAATAAATGTAATTTCCTTACATGTATTTCTCAGAACAGTTGATATGAACACACACATACATTCATGTTATTTTCCAGTTTAGATTAATATATGCATTTGCCTTGAGGATCGTGTAGCGGTGTACATATTTTGCTATACAAAGAAATCTCTTTATTTTATCAATGAACTCCCCTGGTGTAAATATTAAATAAATTTTGAGTTATTGATAGATAAGATATTTATTTATAAGCGACGAATACTACGAAGTCTCTTAATCGCCATTTAAAGTAAACTACGGCAAAGAAGTACATATCCGGTGTGGAGAATTATAGAAATATTCGCGTATAATAAGGTAAAATCTTAAAATTATATAATAACGCATCAAATTACCAGGCTGAATCAGATTCTCGACTAATATTTGATTCTGATAATGTATCGGCATTTATAGCACATTAAAAATTAAAATAATAATAAAAAAAAACTAACCAAAAATAAGCAATATTAAGGATGTTATTTTTGGTTGAACATGTTAATTAATATATACTTGTGTTAGCGGATAAAATTCCCGCGATATATTTTATTATTATTATTATTTAATTTAACCAACTTTCGCTTGTGGTTTTTGGCATTATGACACGTTTATTTTTAATGGTGGAACTAATTAATTTTGTTTGTGTAAAATTTTTGTTATTACATGATAAATAATTGCAAATTAATTCTTCAGACTTTTAACCTTTTCAAATTAATTCTAACACGATTTTCAGAAACAAAAAAACATATTTTTATTGGTGCAAAAGGACATAAGTTCCACACCTGTGATGTTCAGATTAAAGATTCGTTTTAGATATCTTTTTTAAATTTGGATTTTCTTCACAAAAATTTTGCTTTTTTTACAAATAAGCACGGTTTAATTAATCTAGCGAACCCATCATCAATTTTCTATGAATTCTATCACTTTTTGCAAGGTTTTTAGTGAAACGTAACTCATCATTCGTTCATCATAGGCGTAACAGTCCGATTGTAGAGCCCTTACGTCATTCAACACCCTTCTTCATTTTATCCGTTCTCCCCCCACGTCGCCCCATCTTCCGGTAAGTTTCAATGAAGTGTCCTTCTGTACACAGTCCAACCACTTCAGCCTAGGTCTTCCATTCCTCCGGGGACCCTTTTTGGGGGCTGATTGTCCCGCATCCTTTACATTGGAGTCTGGCCTTCTGACGACAGATGTTTCAGAATTCTCTTCAGGATATCCAGTTGTCGCTCATCTTATTTTGTCAAAGCCCAAAATTCAGATCCGTATGTTAGGACGGATCTAATGAGGGTCATGTAGAGCTTGACTTTAGTCTTCTTTGAGAGGAATCTCTACCGTAAATGCGGTTGAAGTCCAAATTAGCCCCAGTTTGCTAGCATGGTTCTTCTTCGAACTCTTAAACTGGGTTCGTTCGTCGCTTTTGTTTTTCAGCTATTAAGTAATGATCTGAGACCAGATTGGCTACTCCCAGAACCTTAACGTCAGTCGCTTTTAAGGTGGAACGTAATAACCGCGTACAAAAAAAGAATTGAGAGTATTTATTTTATTCATTTTTGTAAATGTTTTTTTACGTAGTTGTTCTTTTTTATTATTTTTCACACGTATTCTTCCATTTTCTTTTCGTTTTTGGTAAATTTATCCAAGGGTGAATCTCGAGTGTACAAGTCTATGTTTTTTTTATTGGAATCTTTCTATTATGCCATTCCATCGTAGTCGTAATAAAAAACAAATAAAAGAATGAAACTGAGAGATAATTGTCTGAGAATGGATTTTGGGAGTAGCGGTTTATGATTGTTTTGAGAGAATGGTATTGGGATAGCTTTGAAATTGAAGGGTTTATATTAGAGTACCCGAAAGATATCGCGTATTTTATAATCCGATGGTCGAGTACAGTTTGTGTCCAGACATGATGAAAAAATCACGTCTCTTAGTTTTTTTTGCTTGGAACTATTGTTTAGCATTTTTAACGAGTAATAAAATTTGTATTATTCTAAACAGGAATCTTATCGAAACCAGGAATTGACAAAAAAATGCACTATTTCACTTTTGCAATGCATCGGTTAAACAAATGGAATGTAAATTGTGGACACCGCACGTGCTATTGCACATGCAATTCTTTGCTGTCGAGACAAAGAATTCAAGTATTTTTAAAACAAATTGTAACTGGAGATGAGAAGTGGATCGTTTAATATAAGATAAGTCGAATAAGGCAATGGCTATCTCCGAATCAAATTCCGCTTCCGATATATAAGCCTGGTTTAACACTCCAAAACGTTCTTTTGTGCATTTGGTAGGATGACAGAAAGAGAATAATTCTTCATTAAGATAATGCACGCCCCCATAGAGCAAGAATGACATCACCTGATGTCACAGTCCTAACATCAGGGCCGAAACGGACTGATCTCTGCTAGAGATCGCGTAGTGTCCTTCAGGTGGCAAAATAAACGATCAGCTGGACCCGATTTATACATTCTTTCGTTCTTAAAGCATGTCAAGATGGATTAACAGAGCCTCTTCCTCATATTTTTAACCTATCACTAAAATCGTCCTAATTTCCAGACTTGTGGAAACATCCAAAAGTTACTCCCATATTTAAAAAGGGGATAAATCGAATGTTGCCCATTACAGACCAGTGGCTGTTCTATCCGAACCTGCCAAGTTGTTCGAGAAGACTCTGCATAAATACATATTTAACCATATTGAGTGTAGAATTATTAGCAACATGGATTTCGGCCTGGACGCTCAACAGTCACGGGCTTTCTTGGTTTTTCAAATTTTGGGTCACTGGATAAGAGAGTCCAAGTCGACGTTATCCATAACGACTTTGAAAAAGCGTTTGATAAAGTCGATCATGCTTGACTCATTTTGAAACTAGATAGTTTTGGGTTATCGGATAATCTCGTACGTTTCTTCTCGAGTCACCTTACAGAGGAAACACATAGACATACGACTCCTCAAAACGTCGTATACATACAATACACCTTCCGGTATTCCGCAGGGATCAAATTTAGGACCTTTATTATTTATTTTATTTATAAATGATATTCATCGTGTCCTTCAATGTAAATTTTCACTTTTCGCAGACGACTTAAAAATATTTCGATCTATTACTTCAGTGGAAAGCATTCTCGTTGCAGTCGGACATTGATATTTTTCTCGATTGGATAATATTAAATTGCCTTCCATTAAGGGTTCAAAAATGACATTAAATGATATTTTCTAGATCAGAAGAGCCTATCATATTTAATTACAGTCTTGTATGTAACTCTCTCTTAAGCGATCGTCTGTTAAAGATCTGGGTATTTTGTTTGATTCTAAGTTAAAATTTAGTTTACATGTATCGGACGTGTGTATGAGATCGTCAAGAATATTGGGCTTCGTCTTGAGAAATTCTCACCACATACGTAGCACCTTAGTCATACGAGTGCTATACGATGCATTGGTACGTAGCTTGCACGAATCAGGTTCTATTATATGGGCGACTTATGACGCCCGCGAATTTCTTCAGATTAGAGAAGATACAGAAGAAATTTCTTAAGGTATCTCTACATGAGGGAGTTTGGATTCTACCCAAGTTTATACCCCATCGCATGGGTGCAGGGCTGTCTGGGGTATGTAACCCTCGAGAAAAGAAGGTTGATTTACTTGATAAAGCACTTCTTCAAGCTGTTGGTTGGCGCCGTACATAACCCCCTTGTACTGTGCGAGCTGCCCTTATATGGGCGCCATCTCACTACCATCGAGCTCGTTCGCGTGTGCTTTTTCTTCCCCCACATGTGAGGACAGGTGCTCTCAGAAACTCTCCGATAACCATGGCTATTACTCTGCACAACAACCGTTTCAATGATATTTTATAATTGTTTTCTTTTCTTTATTGTCATATATGTTATTTATCACATTTTCCTTTTTTCCCTCAAATTAAAATTTGCTGAGCAAACAAAACACGTGAGATCTTTTCGGCACTCAATAATTAAATGAGCAAATCCTATGGCTACAAATGTCAAAATAAGTCACAGATAAGTGTATATACAACCGCGACATTCAATAAATCGGGATATTTTTTGTTTACCTAGTATATATCCTAGTTATTTGTTATAAAACATTTCTTATCTGCGATTATATCAACAGGGCCACGTAAGTATAGTTTTCTGACCAAACTACGTACGTCAAAATGTTATTCATTAAATACATTGCGATTATTTTTCAAAAAATAATAATTAGAATAAACAATTAAAGTTGGCTCTTATTTACAAACTTAACTAGCTCATATATACACAATCATACTATTTTAATTAGAAACAGGAATAATTAGCAATAAAACGCTGGACGTATCGGGCGATACCCAATTATTTATATACATTTTTTGAAATAAAGTAAACCGCAATCGTTAAAAAAATCTGTTAACTCACTTTATCTGTATACTGTGGTTTTATATTTAAATATTTATCTAGCTATTATATTACATATCATTAGTTTTAATCGGTCCCTGGTTTATTCAGTCTGCGATCGTTGGCGGTGTTTGTCGTTCGGTAAATCCCATACATTTTTATACGTAAGTTTTTCCTTTTATTACATAGCAGATAGCAATGTATTTGTCACTATTTTGCAAACAGACTCAATAAAGATAGACTCATCGTTTAATTTTTTTCAATACACTTGAATTGCCTCGTGAATTAGTCGGTTAGCTTCATTAATCAATGCAATTCATTCCATCGGCACAGTGCAATTCGTTCGGTTGTTACATTCTTCTGGTGTAAATATGGATAATATGTCATCTTCAATGTAATTATTTCGTTCGAATTAAAATAATATATATTGATTGCAGTGAGATGCAGAAAATATGTCTGTTGCTGTTGTTCATGGCGTCGGGAATCCTGTGCATGAAGTTCGATGCGATTGATGGCAGTGGATATGGTAGTGGAGTTGGAAGTGGAGATGATGATGGTAGTTTTGTTTTTTTTTATTATTTAAATATTTATGAAACAGTATTAACATTAAAATATTTCTGCAGGGGATGACGAAATAGATGATGGTAGCGGTGAAGTAGAAGATGGTAAGAATATATGAGATTTAATAAAAAAAAATATATGCGGAATTTTCTTTAAAAATCTTTATTTATGTCGGTATCAGCTCCCTTTCTAATCTTCGAATCGCTCATAGAATGTAATTTTTGATATGACGTATTCGGTGACTCTGTCTTTATATCTCTCCTTAAACGTTTGCTTCTGCGTCAATCCTTCCATTTTTTATAATTTTCAGAAATATATAAAACACGGATGTTTAATAACGTTATTGTTCCAAAAATTCTTTTCATATTTTCAAAAGAGTACTAGAATAGGAGATTGTTTTATCCATTATTCGATATATCCCCTTTTCCATCTATCTGGCAATATTTCAATGCCTACCTCATAAAAATATATAGATTTGGAGGCAAAATGCTCGTTTAGCTCGTTCTTATTAGGGGGACTCGAAAGAAATCGTGTAGTATTTTGATTCTTTGCCAAAAAACTCTCCGAGTTTGAATCGAAAAACTCGTTTTGGTGGTATTCGACTTTAGTCATATTTCAAAAAAAGTTAATGTGTGTTCCATGGACCTGAAGAAAAAGTAATCGGAAACCTTTTTTTTTTAAAAAAATGGATTATTCTAAGAATAAAAATATTTATTCAAAAAATATCGACTAAATTTTGAATGACGGGTAAATGACGCGTACGCGGCGACGTCCCGCCGCAGACTTAGGCACGCTGCCATCTCAGAGTGCACTCACTTGCAAATGCGCGATGTTTTTTTCTCGAGAAAACACATCGCGTCCGTGAATATTATTGTTTTTATTATTTTTTTTGCAATTGCAAAAAAAAAGGTCATTGATTATTTATAATATTTATTCTTTAGACTTTTTTAGACAAATACAAAATGTTAAATCAGACTTAGAGGGTCAAAAAGAGAGTTTGATTCAAAGAAAGCCATTGCCTTTTCAACTTATTTTATCCTAAACGATCCATTTCTCATTTCCGGCTACAATTTTGTGAAAAAAGGGTCGAATTCTTTGTCTTGATAACAAAGAATTGTTCTTTTTGTTATCTTCAGATAGTAGATTCGGTGTCCAAATTACCATTCTATTTGTTTTACTGATGCATTTCAACCGGGATTTGAGTTTCTGCAACAGTTCCTCGATGGTTAATCGAGGATTCGACCAGGGATCTCAATATTATTATTATTTAAATGGCATTCTAAACCGAAGCGGTTCTTTGTTCTTCGCCGGTTCCGGGTTTCTTCTATCCACCTCCAAAGTACCAGCAGATGCATTTCCGTCTCATCCCGGATTGCGATGATTGTCCTCCAGGTTAACTAGGCTCTTAGAATACGGATCAGGTCTTCAGCCATAAGCCCGGGAGCTAAGCTCTCAGCACCCGGATTGTAACAATTATAATCGGATCAGCCGAGGGCCTACTCGTATTTAATTTACAGTCTGATCGGGTGCTACTTCTAGGCACGAAAAGCGGCCTGCGACGACATTCAACTCCAATATGTCAATATGCCATCATCAATTTAAGAAGGCTGCCAGACTCAGGCGCATCTTTTATATTTATATTTCCCGATTTGAACCTTTAAAATCCAACCTTCGTCAATTTCTGGTTTCGAATTTTACCCTTAATATAATATAAATTTTATTACTCATAAATAATGCTAAACCATAATTCTAGGAAAAAACAAAACGTACAGACATACTTTCTTCACCGTGTCTGGACACAAACTGCCCCAAAAAATTAGGTTCAAGCCACAGGAACAGAGTGCCAGATCTGGTGAATATGGTGGAATACAATAAAGTTTCCCAAACAGTGGCGGCTCGCGGGTAAAATATTTGGGGGTGCTGAGGAATATTAAAAATTAAAAAAGTATATTTCGTTCACATTTTATTTAAAATACAAAAAGAGTTAAAAATAAATAATAATATTAACAATATTAAAATAAGTGACAAGCGGCGCTTGGCTTAAAGAAGCTGTGAGTCAGTATGATTGCACCGGGTCGCAGCGCGACACGGCTCATAGTGACGAGACCCCCCTCCGCACTCCGCTGCCGGCCCTCATCCGTACAATACCTGACGCCTGTAGCGCTGAGTACACTGCCCGCGTATTATATTTTCGGATACCTAATACATATTCAATAGACACATATATTTTAATATACAATATATATTGGACGAGCCGCTGAATTCTGATATATTTTTTTAGCAAAAAATAATTATCACTATTGTTATTAAGACTTTTAATTTAATTTACAGAACAATTTAATTATTGACAATCAGAAAATATATGTTTGAAGCAATCCTCCTTAAGGGTCGACTCAGTCCTTCACGGTCCTCCTCGTTTTTCATTTAATAATAAGATCGCTCGAATGTCTCCATCACTACATAGGTATATTACTGAATAAACTTGATCATGTTATGTTAGTAGAGTTCTTTTATCGGGACAGTGCCCGCTCCTCCTTAATCTCAACAGCACTTATCGCACATCTTCAACATTACAACTTAATTATTCCTGGCGTCCTTCTGATCGACCTTGAAATCCAGCAAAACGTCCCGTTGTCATCGGCGCTAATCAAATTGTCCACTCGAGGGCTAATCTCCGGTAAATATAAAGTCATGCGTCCGTGACTCGGCTCATGATCAGTGGCAGAAGAGGTGGGATTCCTTCCCCAAGGGGTGAACTACCTATCGCTTCATTTCTAATATCAGAGTCAGGCTAAATTGTAGCTGGTTCTTCCCAGACTTTGGGTCAATCAATTTCTGACTGTCCACGGTAATTTCAAGGCTAGACTTGAAGAGTTTAACCAAGTAGTATCTCCACATTGCTGGTGTCGGTACGTCTGTCAGGATTACAGGCACGTTCTGTGGTCCTTACCTGGATGCTGTGCGTCACGACCTAATCCATGCCGTCCGATGCGGCAATTCCTCTGCGGGTCTCCCAATGTAGGATCCTATCGGACACATGGACCTGGTCAGCAATGTTTGTTATTTGCTAGAGGGCATTTGCTTGCTTTGCATCGACTTCCGGAGAGTTGTGCAAGGCTACTTTTCCTCTACCTTCTCCCTTTTCACGCGCGTTTTTAGAAAAAAACTGATTAAACCGGCTTTGATATATACCGGCTTGGGATACGATGAACTTGATGTTAGGTGTGCTGAATGTGGAATTTGTTTGTAATTGTTTTTAATGAAATTTATTATTATTTACCCAATAATTCTATTCGTCGTTTTTGCGACGTCAATTTTTCATGTGACATCAATGGAGAAAAAAATACTCATACAACTAAAACAGAAAGGCACACTTTACGATAGTTCGATTGAAAAAATTATGACGCAAAACGAAGAATAGAATTAATGAATAAATAATAATAAAATTCTAAAAAAAAAAAATGTATTTTTTTATATTGTTTTTTCCACATTCAGCACACCCAACATAAACACCACCGTACGCCCCTGGTATATACGATGTGGGTAGATGTTAAGGGATGGAACTATGTCGGACTGGGACTGACACAGTCTCATCCTGGATACAAAAATAATCACGAATTACTTTTGAACGTAACTTTAAGTTACGTTAAGTTACCGAAATAACGTAACACGTAAGAAACACGTAACTTGACTTGAATAGGGAGCAAAAATAAAACCGACACATGTGAAAATAATAAAAATTCCTCATATTATTTTTTAATAACATAGAATTCTTTATTAAATTAATATTTAAAAAATAAATAAATAGGTGCTGCACACAGACATGAAAACGTAACCTATCGTCCGGAAATTTATAGCACCTCAAGTCACGATTGGATCTTTAGCACAAAAAGAGACGAAGATGAAAACATCACATACACAACTCCGTATACGTATTCCGAATCCGTGTATAATTATTCATTATATGGAGATGGCAAGACTGTACAAGGTCCCCGAGGATATCCGGGCCCTCGTGGTCCGAGCGGAAGAGACGGCGCTCCTGGAGAAAAGGGAGAAAGGGGTCAAATGGGAGAGATTGGATTTGTCGGAAGACCAGGTTCTCCCGGAATAGCTGGAAAAGATTGCGACTGCACTAAAACACCAGGACCTCCTGGTCCACGGGGTCCAGCAGCCGAGATTAACTATCACACACTTCTGGAATTAATTAACAATGGTAACAATCAATAGAAAATATTTATAATTATAATTTAATATTTAATTTAATTTATTGCTTACAGAAAGATCAAAAGCAAATAACAACGGCAACAATAATAATATGGTAATTATATTATTTATTACAGCAAACTAATTCAGCAAATCATAATGAATAATATTTCAGTTTACGATTCGCGATCCCGATTCTAACAATGCAGCTGTCGAAGTTAGAGTTACGGTACATTTGCACGATATCAACGGAGAGAAATTAGATCACATCAAAAGAGATCCTCGAATGGCTTCAGATGACGCTGAAAACAGTAACTCGCCGCCGTTGGCTGCAGCCAAAGAAAATTCGACTCCTGCCAAAACGTGCAAAGAATTAAATGCCGCCAATCCCAAACTTTCCACCGGTAAAATTATAAATAATCATTTGCAGCATTCAAAAATATTAATATTTAAATCCATCAATAGGAAACTATTGGATTGATCCTAATGGCGGCGATTTCCGCGATGCAATTATGGTGTGGTGCGAAATGGAGACGAAATCTACCTGCATATTGCCGATACCTAAAGAAACCACCAATCTCACACTTGACGGAAGCGATACTGAAAAATGGCTCAATGATATTAAAGGAGGAATAAAGGTAACATTAAAATCCGCATTTTATTCCTCACAAATTATTTATTTTATCATAATTTCAGATGGAATACAGTGCAGAGTCATATCAGATCAAATACCTGCAACTGCTTACATCGCGAGCTTCGCAAAACATCACGTACCACTGCAAAAATTCAGCGGCTTACTATGATCTTAAAGAAAATTCATACAAGCAGGCGGTGAAACTCCTCTCGTGGAATGATATGGAAATCACCGCTAAAGGAAATCATAGATTCAGATATACAGCACCTATCGACGAATGCCAGGTAAATTTAAGAAAAAAATATATTTTCTATATTTTGTTTAAATATTTTCAATTATTTTCAGAATAAATCGTCTGAATGGGCAAAGACTGTGATTTTGTACGACACTGATAAGGCAGAGCGATTGCCGATAACAGACGTGGCTGTGGGAGATGTCGGACAAGCTGATCAAATCTTCAGAGTGGAAATAGGAAACGCTTGCTTTCAATAATTAAAATTTCTAAATGTATGTGTGTTTGTGTAATGTTAAATAATATTATATTAAGACTAAAGTATTTTTTAATCGACAGCGATTCTTAAAACTCCCTCTTGAGATCGAATCCCGTTTTCATTTTACTGAGATATTCTTAAAATTTTCCAAGCATTTATAACTAATATATTTTGGGAAAAAAACATAATAGTAACGTGAAAAAAATAACATATTTAACAATAATAATATCAACGAAACGTCGATATTTTACATCAAATATAATCTATAGATTAGGCAATTTTTTCATGAAGTGCAAAAGCATACTAAATCTAGGAAAATATTATCCTGTATATAATACATAGTAAATAAGTAACATGAAGTATAATAGAGAAATCGTACTAGATTCATAATGGGGGGTGATAAGTTGACATTGAGTTTATAAGCGCTAAACATACTAGATTCAAGAAAATACAATCGTATATATAAAGCATAGTGAGTAAATAGGTAGTATAAAGTATAATAAAGAAATCGAACAAAATCTATAATAGTAGTAGCAGAACGGCACGACTTAGGCGAAGTGAACCTCGACCGAGACAGTATGGGGATTGTCGAGAAGAGGTTTTCTGAACGGCTCTTCCTACGGTTCTTCCTAGGGCTCTTCCTACGGCAATCCTAACTGCTCAGCCTACCTTTGATGGGCCATTATAACGACAAAACGTTACTAGTGGACCGACACTCTTTATTTCTAGACCTCGCCAAAGCAGGCTAAGGAATAAGGTTAATGGAGGTGATTCTCGCTCCGACTTGGCCGGCAAAGACCCTGAAGGCCCTGAAAGCGACAAGATCCTGGTCTCCGATGGGGCCAGGAGCCAGTCTGACCGCACCAAACAACCCATTTCTCACGGAGTCAAACTCCTGCACACCCACAGGATGGGTTCCGAAGTTTGATCGGCACACCCACAAAAGTCCCGTGATGAACTGTGATACATGGTGGCTTGGCTCAATCCAACGCATCTTTAAGCGGGCCTGGACATCTGGGAAGAACAGGTATTCGACACGACCCGTCTGCGACCAATGTCTTCGCCATGTGTTCACAGCCGTACGGTAGATAGCTGCTCTTTGCGTAGACCAGTCCTGAGTGCCGTCCACAGGCGGAGAGATGGCCACATCGCCAATGAGGGCCTCAAACCCTTTTGTATTTAGCCATAGTGCAGAACGAATCTGAAGCTCTAAGTCAAGGGGCAGCACTCCGGCCAGGACGGCAAGAGCCATCGTGGACGAGGTCCTATACGCTCTGGTGAGCATCAGCAGTGGTAATCTCTGGCCTGAGAGAAGGCGTCGGCGAATTGCTGATATGCTAACCCTATGGGCCCGGAAGTTGGCGGCATATGTGACGATGGGGACAAATATTGCGTAATAGTAGCTCTTCATTATTCAGAAATTGATACCCCAGTTGGTACCAGCGACCCTACTGAAGCAGCCGATGGCGTGTTTCGCCTTTTCCAGTATTTTTCGCAAAGTGTGGCAAAGCATTCTGAGATTGTTATCCAAGGTAATCCCAAGGTATCGTTCAAAACCGTGGATCGGGAAGTTGCGGTCACGAGTAAGTCCAATGAGCACGCCAAAGCATTTGTTGGGCGAAAATTTTAGTCGGTTAGTTGAGCCCCAAGCACTAATGCTAAGTAGTATGTCGTTTGTACGGTTTTCCAGTCGATCTCGAGTGTCCCCGACAGCGAGCACGAGAATGTCGTCAGCGTAGCCGATCAGTTTGCAATTAGCCGGTAGAGGTATAGAGATTAGGCCAAGTGGTTGAGCAGAGTAATAGCTCTGGCTACCGGAGAGTTTCTGAGAGCACCTGTCCTCATATTTGGCGGAAAAAAGCACACGCAAACGAGCTCGATGGTAGTGAGGTGGCGCCCATAAAGGCAACTCGCACAGTACATGTACTGCGCCAACCAACAGCTTGAAGAAGTGCTTTGTCAAGTGAATCGACCTTTTTTCTCGAGGGTTACATACCCCAGGCAGCCCTGTACCTATGCGCTGGGGTATAAACTTGGGTAGAATCCAAACTCCTTCATGTAGAGATACCTAAGAAATATCTTTTGTATCTTCTATTCTTCTCTAATCTGAGGGAATTCGAGGCGTCACGAGGCCCATATAATAGAACCTGATTCGAGCAAGCTCCGTACCAACGCATCGTATAGCACTCGTATGACTAAGGTGCTACGTATGTGATGGGAATTTCATCTACACCCACTAATAATCATACAGGTAGTTGTATTTAAAAGCAACCCCCTTATTCAACGCCTTCAGATTATTATCTTTTAAAGTCTTAACAATTGTACAAGAGAGAAATCGAAAAATTACCTGAATTGCGGAGAAAGATCATAGAGAACAATGGAAATTATCCTAAAATATTTTTTTTTATTACAAATATGTTATTATTTTTAGATTTACCTTATAGTTGGAATTCTTTGATGCACATTTGAATGGAGGAGGAGGAATCAATGATTATATTTGGGAGTATTATGTGAATATTTACGTAATATTTTTTTAAATTGTTAGGGGAACCCCAACGAAGTTGTGCATATTTTTATGAATTATATAAAACATACTTAGATACTGTTTCCAAATTTCTTTGTTTTCATTGAAATTCGATGAATTCAAGGTTAATTTTCAACTTCAGTTATATTTCTAAAGCGTTTTTCTTTTAAATTGTGTTTCGTGGACCTGAATTGAAAGTAATCGGAAGTAGCAAGCTCTGACGAATATGAAGGGTATGGCAGAACCTCTTAGTTTGACTACTCAATTTTTTCTTAGATCATTCGTGCTTAATTGTAGTAAAAAAGTTTTCCCTTTCTGTTAAACAAAATTGAACTTTTCATTTCTGGTTTAATCTGTCCAATTGTTGACAGTAAACATCCGTAATAATTCGTGATGAATTATTCCTCTTAAATCCCACCAAATGCACAAAATAACATTTAAGTGTTAAACCAGGTTTAGGGATCAGAACTAGCCCTCGCCTTTTTCGACTTATGTTATCGCAAACGATTAATTTCTAATCTTCAATTACGATTTGATTTAAAAAGGGTTGAATTCTGTGTCTCGACAACAAAGGATTGGATGCGTTTCTCCGCTCTTTTTTTATTTTACGGATAGTAGGTACGTTACCCAAATTCTTATTCTATTGTAAAGTGGACCATTAAGATTTGAGTCTCTGTTATTAATACGATTAATCGAGGATCCGACTCCTCCATGGATCATCATTAAATATAGAAGGTCGTTCAGATTCAGATGCATCTTTTAGATTTCTATTCCCCGATGTAAACCTTTAAAATCTAAATTGACATCTACGTGCTTCACTACAAAATTATTTAAGATTTTTAATGGATTTGCTGGCATTTAAGTCCTGATTTGACAAGAGTGGCATACATTATCTGATGTGTCCTTCGTCAATTGCTGGTTTTAGTAACTTACCCTTGACAATAATATCAATTTTATTACTCATAAATAATGCTAAATAATAGTATGTACTTAACAAAAAACTTAAATAAATGCTTTCTTAAACGTGTCTGGACATAAACTGAACAGGTTATAAAATACGCGATTTCTTTCAGGTATATTCTATGGTATTTCTAATATATTTAACCCCTTAAACTCCAATTTTCTTTTCAAAAGCTTACCAGCAACTCCAAGCTATTTTCAGCGAATTTGCTAAAAATT